>PVLD010025802.1:0-23165 GCA_004027595.1 Dinomys branickii
GAGACATACCAGACCTCTAGGAAAGACAAGCTACTCAGGAAATAGTACATGGGTTTATGGAGGGATCCAGTGACCCAAATGGTGAGCATGATAACAAGATTCTCTGCTACCACTAGGAGGTAGGCCACAAGGAAGAGGAAGAAGAGCAGGAGCTGCAGCCAAGGAGCGGTGGGGAACCCCACCAGGATGAACTCCCTGACCAGAGTGATGTTCAACTCCAGAGTGACTGAAAGCATTGGGAGATGTTGAAGTCTTCTATGGTAACGCCACAAGTAATAAAAGGATATATAATTCAAGTCAGAGACTTAACTCTGCCTTCCCACTGAGTGGGATACATAAAACAGTGGACTGAGGCACTTCTTGAAATGTGAAATGTATGATTTCCACAGAGTTGATTTCATTTGTTTTTTTTTATTTAAATTGAAAGTCTCTCTCAATCAAAAATTCACTTCCATATGTGACTCTGATGACTTTCACCTGATGACAATGATTTCAATATATCCTATTGGCAGCTCATTTTTAGTGACCATACACTATCATTCTCTGTCTCTTGTTTCTTCAAATTCTTTGTTTAATTCGGAGCTCAATGAACAAATATGTGTTCCTACTTAAAAGCGAACAGAGAGGATAATATAATGTCAGAAAACGTTCTGAATATTTAAGATTTCATGAAGCCTTAGCTGCCATATTTTGACTCACTATAGTTTCTCCTATAAAGACTCCATGGAAATGTATTTAATTGTTTATTGGTATATTTTAGACACACATAGTAATCATATTCATCATAGGGAATTTGTACCTGTACATGATATATTTTGATTCCTCTTGTTTTCCCAATCAAAATAGACAAAGAAAGTCACTATATTGTTGTTAAGGAAAAATTTTGAGATGAAGAGATAACAATAATAATTATATATGCATGAAATTCTAGTGCACACAACTACATAAAACACATATTGATGAACATGAAAAATCAAATAAATACTAATACAGTTGCTATGGGGGACCTTAATATTCCACTGACACAATTAGACAAGTGAACTAGATAAGAAATCAACAAAGAAATATCAGAACTAAACCAAACCTGTTGTAAAATGGATTTAGTACATATCTACAGAGTGTTCTACCCCACAACATCACAATACACATTCTTCTCAGATATTGGGGTATTCTCTAAATAGATAACATACTAGGCCATAAGAAATGCCTAAGTAAATGCAGAGAAACTGAAATTATCCTATGTGTATTATCTGATCATAGTGAAACATAAATTGAAGTCAATGACCAAAAAAAAGTCACAAAAACTATATAAACACATGTAAGATAAACAAAACCCTCCTGAACAACGAATGGGTCACAGAGAAAATTGAAGTAGAAATTAAAGAGTATCTACAATTAAATGATAGTGCTGATACAACATATCAGCACCTTTGAGAGGCAATGAAAGCAATCCTACAAGGGAAATTTATAGAGGTAAATTCTCACATCAGGAAATCAGAATGAGCTCAACTAGACAACTTAATGTTGAACCTCAAACTTCTAGAAAAAGAAAAAATTAAACCCAAGAGAGGAAATTATAAACATGCAAGATAGGAAATTATACAGATGAATGCAGAAATCTATGCAATTGAGACAAAGAAAATGATATAATCAATGATATGAAGAGATGGTTCTTTGAAAGTTTAAAGAAAATTGATAAACCCTTATCCAACCTAATCAAAAAAGGAAAGAAAAATCTCAAATTCACACAATTAGTAATAAAAAGGGTGAGGCAGGGTGTAGTGGTGCATGCCTGTAATCCCAGCACTCGGGAGGCTGAGGCAGGAAGATCGTTGCAAGTTCGAGACCAGCCTGGGCTACAAAGTGAGCTCAAGGCCAGCCTGAACTGCATAGTGAGACCCTATCTCAAAAAGACAGAAAAAAAAAAAGGGATAAAAAGGGTGAAATAATAATCAAGCCTGCAGAAATGCAGAGGTTGATCAATACCTATTTTGAGAACCTTTACGCTATTAAGATGGAAAACACAGAAGAAATGTACAGATTCCTAGATATATATGAATTACCAAAGCTGAGTCAAGAAGATATAAAAATTCTATGAAGTTGCTCAGTCTACCAGATGTAAGAATGCAACATTGATTAAACAATCAAAGACAATAATAAGTAATAAAAAAAACATTGGAAATGGTACAGAGCTTCACTATACAAGATGGTAGGAATTCAACAATGGTTCTTTATTGCATATTATTGTCTTCAAATCAGTCGTTGTGATTACCAGACACAAGTGTGCAAAATTGGTCAAGAAAAAAAATTGTAAGTATTAACTGTTCCTTTCCATAAAACACAGATATCAGTAACCCCATCATTTTTGTCGTTTTTGTTTTTGTCTTCATTATTTTTGTGTTGGTTATTTTCTCTTTAAAATAAAACAATTCTAAATAACCTGATATCAGTCAATGAAATTGAAAATGTCATTAAAAATTTACCAAGAAAGAAAAACCCAAGTCTTGATGGATTCACTATTAAGTTCTACAAGAAATTTAGAGAAGATCTAATGCCACTAACGCTGAAACTCTTTAATGAAATTGAAAGGGAAGAAATACTCCCAAAATCATTCCTGGAAGCAAGTGTTACCCTGATAGCAAAACCAGAGAAGGGACCAACCCATAACAAAAAGCACAGGCCAATCTCCCTAATGAACATCGTTGTAAAAATTCTCAGTAAGATACTGGCAAATGGAATGGAGCAAATCATCAAGATTATTCACCATGACCAAGTGAAATTCATCCCTGGGATGCAGGAGGAATGGTTCAACATTTGCACGTCAATAAATGTAATCCACAATATTAACAAAACCAAAGACAAAAATCACATGATCGCCTCAACAGATGCAAAAAAAGCATTTGACAAAGTCCAACACCCACTCATGATAAAAATTCTACAGAAAATTAGAATTGGTGGTCTTTATTTCCGTGGAAATTTTTAAATGAAAATATTTTTTAAATTTCTTAATGATCCCAGCTTTCACGTCACATGTTAATGACATGCAAATTTTTAGTTACCATACAAAGTACTTCATAGTTCTATTTTCACTCATTTCTCCAGCTCATCTTTTGTGATCCTTTCAGCATTGTTCAATCTGTGGCACACTATTTCTTAACCTATTTTTTCTTTTTGAGTGAAAAGGAATTACCTTGATCCACATAGAAAATATATAACATAGTCATTATATTTCTATATTGTATCAAAGCTTTTTTATATTTTAATTATAACATTAAAAAGAGGGCAAAATGGTTGATAGGGATGCATGATGTTCCATGCTCCAAAGATATTCAACCCGTTTTTGTGGTCCAAACAGGTTATAATCTCTCTTGTACCATGGTTTTTACATCTGGAATTAACTCCTGCTCTTACACCTTTCTTAATTTTTAACTGATGATTCAAGATTCATATTTTCATTTAAGAGATATCTTCAATAAGTGGGTCAAGTGCTTCACTAGTATTTGCTTCCCAATGCACACTTCTCCCCTGCATAGAAATTTATTGTGCTATAAGCTTCCAAAGCTTGAGACCTTGCCCTTTGTGACCATGACCCAAATACCTAGGATACAGTGCCTCACAAATACATACACATTAGTGGAATATTAACCAGTGAATTTATGAATCCCTTGCATCTTGGGGATCCACAGAAAATAACTCAGTGGAAGAGACAGAGAGATTTGTACCTGTGCTGGCAGCCTGGACATATCTATCAGACTGAACATTTTTGACATATCCAGAGCTTCCAGAATTCTTTCATGACAAACACATCCACAGGCTTGAGAAAACTGGATCTCTCTTCACTTGGTGATTATTTCCAAATATCTACCATTGTGTCAGGCTGCAAACCACAGGGATGGGGAGAGGAAGGGCACACTAATGTAGCACAAGAACAGATGATTTTGTATAACTGGAAGACAGAATTTTTTGTGAACTCTTGCAACTGTCCCTTGGTCAAGAAAATAGGTTATTGCAGTGTTATCACTCGAAATATTATATATAAATGTGTGTCTCCATTAAATACCACTCCCTCCTTAAAGACTAGGTTTCATTTCTCCCTTCAGATCACTGGTTATACTTTCTTCCAGACTGTGTATAACACCTTCTACTTTCCCCTAAGAGGATGGTGTGGCAACTGAGAGTCACAATCTTACCTGGTTGAACTATAGATTTTCTAACACAGCTCATGTCAAGGGGCTGCAGGAAAAGATTACGTATTGTTGCCATCACTACCCCTTTCCATTGCAGCACTCGTGGTCAGAGCTTAGCATTGTGCACCAGTTAGCAGGAGACTGTCCCTTTTGCCCTGGTTTACAAGTACCCCTTCACCATTGAACTATGACAGTCATAAGTAGTTCATGGTTGAGCTGCTGGAGAAAAGCAACTGGTTCGAAGGACAGAGTCCTGAGTTTTATCTTGTTTGTAGCCCACGAAAAAAGCAACACCACTGTAGTGACCCTTCCTGTACGGGAGATGTACAATATTCCACATTTTAATCGCCAGCCACACAATTCCACCTGCCTTCATCTTTGCAGAGAATTCAAGAGCAATGACTTCAGTCAGAGTAAAGCACCTAACAGTGTCATCTGGAACCAATTATTTATTTTGCTTGAATACCCTCTTCTGTGTGGGGAGACTGTTGATCATGCTGCCTGTCTGATTGAGTTGTCATAAGAATTAAATGTGATAATGCATGCCAACCACTTAACAAAGGTCTTGGCCCATAGTTCATTACTGCGTCAGCTATTACTGCATTATGTGTCTCTATGCTCATAAGCTCACTCAGTCATATGTGCTCACTCAGCTTCATTCACAGGTGCTCACATAAACACGTAATCATTCAGTATCTCTTACTTCCCTTTTTCTATTGTGTTCTAGGGATCCCGGTCAGTTGAGTTTCCTGTAGAACTAGGTTATGCTCTCTTTGAAGAGCTCTAAATTGCAGATCACTGATACTTTCTTCACTATCTTCTGTTCAATGTATTGCTTTAATATATTCAAGCATAGACTTACTGCCTCACATTCACCTCTGCTCTTTTCCCCACAAATGTGCTACTTAACAGGCTTTATTATTAATCATTGAGGAATGCAGAATTCTCTCTATTTTCCTTATTCTCTTATTTTTCAGAACAAGAGCATTGAGGCTTGAAATCTACATCAGATCTTGGGAAATGAATCTATCATTATGGTATAGAAATTTCAGTCCTATATGTGCTTATTCTTAAGAGACAACATATATAAACAGATTCTATCTAGAATAAGAAACATACATGTGTGTCCTGTCCAACATCTAGAAAGTCCTTCACCTGCCCAAATTTCCCCCAAACTTGAATAAAGATTTAATGGACAGTGACTTTTCATTCTCCCACTCATTTGCTATTCTGCCCATGAATGATGCTTGCCAACATTTTCTCAAGTTCCTCTTCAGTTTCCTTGAAGGTTTGTTTAGAGATAAACCCATCTCACCTAGTGCCTCTGAACACTCAGCATAGTCCATCTGCTTACTCTTTGAGAATAGAAAATCCAGACATTGACACTGATTATGGGAAAGCAGGCTGAGAGACTACTGTTCTCCATATTTTTATATTCTCTGAAGATCAGTGCCGTCTTTGCTTAGACTACATGGTGGGTACAGCAGCACTAAAGCAAGAAGACAGTAGCAAAGATAAGAAAGCACATTTAACACACATGTGCTTTTTACCTGGGTCTTCTCCCCAGGGGATTCACTTATGCCGACTCTGTCCTGGCTCTAGGGAAACTGAATGCATTGCCAATACTATGTGCAGGGGACCAGGACAGGAAAACTGAATCACCGTCTGCCTCTGAATTCCTGTTTATACCTAGAATGTTTATTTCTACCTGTATGATACTTTTACTACTATGTACAAGTTGAGGTAAAATCAAATTACCCAGTACAGCATAAGAACCTAATTGGGTTAATAAGGTAATAGATGTATTCATTTGCTCATATATCTTAAGAAAATGTCAGTATTTTATTTTTCTATTTTTATTTGCATTTTAAATTTACACATAATTATACAAATTTATCAGTTGCCACATATACATGGTATAATGTCCAATCAGTGTAAAAGATACATATACATCCTCATTTATCATTTCTTCATAGTAAGAGCATTCCAAATCCTCTCTTCTAGCTTTACTCAAATATATATATTATGATCTTACTCATATATGAAATCTAATGAAGTTGAGCTCATAGAACTCGAGTGTAGAAAGTACTCAACAGATGCTGAGGAGATTACCATGAAGTGAGGGAGGGAGAAACGTTGGTCAATGAGTAATAAGTTACAGTCAGAAGGAAAATGTAAATTCAGGCTTCATTTTTTCATTGTTACTTTAAAAAAAGACACTTCCTGCTTTAACTGCACTCTTATCATACATAGTGTGCCATGCTGAACATTCTGCAGAATAAAAATATGTGAGTTACAGTGTCGGTCCTTTGGAAACTTATGGTATTTCAGGACAGAATTGTATACTCTTATGAGAATGTTACATGTGTGATGTACAAACAAAGTGCTCTAGGGCCTCAATGAAGAAATTACGCTTTCTATGTTAGAAACCTGGAAAATATCTCATCAGAAAGATATTATCCAAGACTCATGGAAGCAAGAGAGCTTGGAAGTAGTATAGTGGAAAACAATTTTGGTTCAGTAGTTATAAGATCAGGTCCCTACTCTGGGTTCTACCATATTTTAGATATTTGACCTTAAAAATGGTCTTTATTCCTCCGTGTATTCATCATAACATAGACTAAAAAGAGTTCATCCATCAATATCCTATTATTGATCTTAGGATCAAAATTGTTATGTATGTAAACACATTCTAAAACTGTATGATAAGTACACAGATGCAGAACATTACCCATGCAAAAATATGAAACACAAAGAGAATTTGATCAGTAGGAATGAGGTAAAAGAAATTTCAGTGCAGAGAGACTAGCAGAGGAAAGCATATGGAATAATGAGAGGAAAAAGTGAGACTACAGAATAACGAGGCTTCCAGAGTGTTGAGTGGCCACTCACTGCTTTGAATCCCAGAAAGCATTCCATCTCTGAACAAACACCCCTGAAGTGTGCATCTGTGCTAAACAGGGTGAAGCCGCAGCCCCTTCTGTACATAATGTTGTTCACAGCCTCATAAACTCTTGGTTGTTAATTTTGCCTGTAGCAACTAGAAAACCTAGAATAGACTAATACAAGTTTTGCAAGAGCTAAGGCACAGAACATACATTTGTGTCTCAGTGAGTAGCCAAAAGCAATAGAGAGGAACTGAAATAGGGACCTGCGATGAGGAATCCTAGACATGTTTGTCCAGTCCTTGAGGGTCTGAAGGTCTCTACCTGTGACTAACTGGAATTTGGTGGAAGGGAACGATCCCAGCCTTCCCTCCTCCTATTCTCTCATCTTCTTTGTCTAAAGGAACATGGTAAGTTGACACTGATTCTGGGAAGGCTCGGACTGCCAGTGTTCATGAGGTGTGCCTGTGGAACATAAAACTCAGGAAAGACAGTATGCCCTGAGAAGCAGTTCTATGAGAAAATGAAGACACCTTGCTTTCCATGCCTCTTGGAAATATCCACTCTTGCACTTAGTGGTGATATAGTTTGTTAGAGTGATAAATGTGTAATGTAGTAATCATGTACCAATTATTCTTTATCTTAACTTATTAATCAGGTAAATTTTTTTGCATTTGAAACGTTTATTTCAGGAAATACATTTCAACACTTTAGTTATTTATACAAAAAGAGACGAATTTTTCAGGAGGCACATAGCAAAAGGCCATTGTGGAATGGAGTCCCATGAAACAGAGTTTTCAAAATCTGGTTACAGAGAAGGAAAGCGAAGCCATACCTGGGGAAGCTGCTGTAAACCCCCAGCCCCCAGCGCCACCAGGGCCAGGGGAGCCACCCCGGGGTCCTGGGCCTTGCTGCCGGACACCTCCTTCCTTGGTTTTGGCAAAAACTTGGCAAGTCGGCAGTTGGCAAGTAAACTGTTGTCAGGCTGAGGGGTCTGGTGAGGGTCTGCACCCCTCGGGGTGGAAGAGGGTGATGCAGTCACTTGCTCACATGCACACTCAGCGTAGTCGCACACCCGACCCTCCCGCTGCACTCAGTGCATGAGGCCAGCTCAGGGTCCGCAGCCAGACACCCCAAGGCCTGTGTGCCTGTGCGTGACCTCGCGCCCCTCCTGCCACCCAGGATTGGGAGGCAGGTGGGCGCTGGATCACCCCTCAGAGCCCCCTCCTAGGACAGAGGGCGAGCCCTGCTCTTCCACCCACGTGTATCCGTGCACCTCCAACCCACTCATCTCTCCCTCCCCAGGGGTCTTTACAAGGGCTTCTGGGGTGCAGGGTCCAGGCACTCAGGAGGACAGTGGGCTCTCCTGCCTCCTGCCAGGCGTGGACCAGGAGCAGTGAGTCTGGGGCTAGGGCGGTTAGGCCATGATAGAACCAGAGCATCACAGCCCAACTCAAGTTGAGACAGACAGACAGACAGAAACACTACTAATGCATGAGTGTCATGAGGATTAAAAAAATCTTTAAAAAATGTAGTTTTGGCTATACATATCACCATAACCATAAAAGAAGACACAGCATACTAACTTTAGCATACTATATATTATGGAAGCCACTGAAATCAATCAGACTTATATAAATTATTTTTTTTAAAAAGACTAACAATGTTTTTTGAATATTTGTTTTACTTTGGAATAATATTAGACTTACAAAAAACGTACAAGGATTCTTAAAATTTCTCACAGATGCCTCACCCAGGTTGGCTTCCTGCTAATATTCATTATTTGACAATCATACATGAAATTTCCATATGTAGTTGTCAAATCTAAATGAGAATTGATACATTACTATAACAATTTAAATTTTGAATTGAGAATTTTCCAATGTAGGAAAATGCTTGAACATAGAGTAGCTCAGTGGTTGCCCAGGTTTAGCAGGAAAGGACTGGGAGATGAGAGCCAGTGTGCAGAGTGTTTTGCTTTGGGATAACAAAAATGATGTAAATTTGATTTGACTCATAGTTATACAACTCTCAGTATGCTAAAATCTGCTGAAGCACACACTTTAAGTTTGTAAATTTTACAGTATAAAAATTTTAATTCAATGAGGCTGTTATTTAAATTTAAAATTTATCATTTTATTAGATGTCATTTTTCCATTGTCATTTCTTTATTTTCCAAGATCTATTTCAATATGCTGCACTTTATATAGCAATTTTCTTTCTTTATCCTCCTCTGGTCTGACATTTCTTGGTCTTTGCTTATATTTTTTACTGTAAGTACTCCTTTTTTATTTCAAAGAGAATTAAAAAATCATGAAAAATGATACAAAATTTCAAAACAAAACGATAGGAAACCAACAATGGTTGTTATATTGCATATTGTTATCTTCAAAGTAGTTGTTCAGATTGCCAGATAGAAGTATGCAAAATTGGTCCAAAAAGGTAAAAGAAATTAAGTATTAACCATTCCTTTCAATAAGCCAGTAGAAATTAGTACAATTACCTTAACTGTCTTATATATATATATATATATATATATATATATATATATATATATATTTGCCTCTTCCTTCTTTATTCTTTCTCTTTTTGGGTACCAGGAATTAAACTCTTGCGCTTGTCAGGTAGAGGCTCTGCCTCTGAGCTACATCCCAGCCTGTCCTTCTTTATGCTTAAAGGAGGGAAAACAGTATTTATAGAGCAGCAGAACAATGGTTACTTTTTAAGTGGTCATTTACATGAATCTGCTCTGGCCACTCTGAAGAGCGCTCTTGTCCGAATGACCCAGAGGGCTTCAAGGCTCCTACCTACCTCCTGTACTGATGCTAGAGACTGGGGACTTTTCCAGGCAGAAGCAATTATAAAAGGATCACATCATTCCTACCACATTTTGAAGGGCTGGCAGATCATTTTTTGGTTTTTAATTTTAATTTTAGTTAGTACATGTTTGCAGTACATAATGATTAAATTATTGTGGGAGTTGGTACATGTACTAACACACCTTAATTGTTTTTATTACCCCTGCCCCTCATACCTTCTTTCTCCTCCCTTCTCTTGGTCCTCTTCCATTTATAAAAGTTCTATCTCCCTGCTTCCTACTATCGATCTTTTAGCTTGCTCTTTAATTTATTTACATTTTGAGATTCTCAAAATTCACAGATGATAAAGATGATCTGAAACAAACAGGGTCAAATGGAATATATGGGTAAAACAAAGTGCATATCTATGTTTAGAGCAAAAATAAGAACGATAACAACTTAGTTAGATAATTGATCTGTCATTTGAAACATCTTGGGAGGATTTATTGACTTCAAATTGAATGAGCCATAAGGGTTATATAGCTTAAAATTTATCCAAATCAATAAAGGCTTCAATTTTGTCATAGTTCATTCACATAGAATCCAACATATTCTCATTCATGTGTTACTAAAAGATGACTGTATGTGCTAATCACTCTTCCTATAGCTATAGTATTTGGTTTTATATCTTGAAGTCAGAATTCGAAATTCTTTTTTTGACTTAGAAATGCCCTGCATTTTATTGTGAGGAATATTGAAAACTAAAGAAAAAAATGAAAAAATTCAGCATCTTGTCTTTATTATTAAGTGGAGTTACCTCATAAATGAAGTTCACTTAGTGGTTGTTATAATGTCCAGAGAGGAGTCTATCATCCCAGAACACTATCCCATTCAGAAATTGATTCTTTAAAGACAATTAGTTAGACTTTTGATGAACCTTATGTAAGAGCTTTATATAAACTTTATATATAAATATAACAAGATACTTATAAGGTTATAACACTATTTTTTCATATATATTTTTAAAATAACTATAAACCATCAAATAATGCCTCAAATCCCTCATAATAGACTTTCACAAACTATGAAGTAACAGAAAACTATAGAAGAATGGGCAGCAACAGCTGGTTGCCACATCTGGAGAGAGGGGCCTCATTGTCTTTATGGTTCTGGGTCTTGGAAGAAACAATAAACAGCTAAAATTCTGAAAATTATAGTGACATAAGCTCTAACTATTTGTCTGGTCAGATGGATAAAATTGTGTACAGTATTAAATCACTAAAGCTTATTTAAATAAGCATGTTATTAACAATGATTTGTCATAGAATACCATTTCTAAGAGTATTAGATCCATTACATGGCTACAGCTAACAAATTAGTCAAACTCATTCTCAACCTTAAACAGACAAAACATAAATGTTTTTTGACACTGTTACATAATCTAATATTTTCATTTATTATATTCAGGAACATTTTTCTGTCATTAACCTTATTTAGGACATATTATTTTAATGCCTTCATAACATTCCACTTCATGTAAAGGCTATAATTTTCTTAATGACTGAAAGTGAAGCATATTTCCAAGTTTTTGTCATTATACATAAAAATATATATTTACACACATTTTTAAATCAGGATAATCTCAGTATTTCTAAGATTTGAGATACATATTACCCAATTTTCTTCTAGCAAGACGAGGCCAATTTGTACCTCCAATATATTGGTAGGTGTGAGGGGTTTAGTCCACCAATCTGCCAACCTTATGTGTAGGTGGGGCACACAGGCCTTGCCTAGGAAGCTGCATACTGCATTCATTAATTACATTTACTCAGAGCCTTCATGTGCTAGACACTATGCTACGCCATGGTAATAAAATGATGTGTAAGCAGATGTGATTGTGTCTCTATCATCTGCATAGTTATAATTAACGAGACAGAAGATTAAATAAAAAACTGCACTTAATCACTAATTTAATGTGGGCACTCACCTCCATAAAAAAGAAATGAAGCTAGAAACCTTTGTTGTCCAAGAGGCGATAAATTTCCAAAACAAAAATTTCTTATTTCTTACCTTATTGCTTTGTCACCCACACCAGAACGATCGCCTCCTGGGTATCTGTTAACACAGAGGCTATAGCGCATGGTCTGTGTCCAGAAGAGATCTCACCAGGAAGTCTCCAGTCACTTTTTGTCAATGAAGCCTGCACTTTCTGGAAGGGAACTGGGTCTGTGTGAATCACAATAGTGCAAACAATACTGGGCCAACCTCTGTCCGGTACTTTATGACCCCGGTCTATAGAAATCCAACTTCTGGCTTGAAATCTACCCCTCTTCTTCTTTATAGACTAATCGTAGGAAATACATTTCCAGTTCTTTGGTGATGCCTTTGAAACTTCAGCACCTAATTTAAGCCCCAAGAACTTCACTGACTTCATAGAAGACACCAATCTCAAATCTAATAGCATTTTATTAGACCTCATACCTCCTCTCTATCCATCTCTACCACATTTCTTGAAGTCAGCATCCTGGCCCTGGTAAAGGTGCAGAGTACGGCGTAGGGCTCTTTTGACCTCTTCATTACGCAAGCAGTAAATAATGGGATTGAGCAATGGTATGATGACAGCATAGAGTACAGAGACCAGCTTGTTGGTGTCAAAAGCTGACAGTGCCTTAGGCCGGGCATAGATAAAGATACTGGCTGCGTAGAAGATGACCACAACAGTGAGGTGAGAGGCACAGGTAGAAAATGCTTTGTGGCGGCCAGTAGCTGAAGGGATGCTCATGACAGCACCAGCAATGGCCATGTAGGAAGCCCCAGTGACAGAGAGGGGCCCCAGTAGGATAAAAATGGCCAGGATGAAGTCAGTGAGCTCTGCTATGGACATGTCAGTGCACGAGAGATTGAGCAATGGGGAGACATCACAGAAGAAGTGGTTGATGATGTTAGGGCCACAGTAAGAGAGGTGAGAAATGAGGAAAACTTTGACCATGGAGATTCCAAAGCCTCCAGCCCAGGAGCCAGCTGCTAGCTGCAGACACAGCTGACCACTGACAGTGACAGGGTAGTGGAGAGGGTGACAGATGGCCACATAACGATCATAGGCCATAACAGCAAGAAGGACACACTCGGTGCAGCCCAAGCCCAGGAAAAAGTAGAGCTGTGTCATGCAGCCCTCAAAGGAGATTAGCTGTCCGTGATTCTTTGTGGACCCAATGAAGCCAGCAAGCATTTTGGGAATAGTGACAGTGACATACCAGATCTCCAAGAAGGACACATTAGCCAGAAAGAAATACATGGGTTTGTGGAGGGTGGAGTGGTTCCTGATTGCCGTAATGATGAGTCCGTTTTCAGTCAGCACCAATACATAGGCCAGCAGAGAGAGGGAAAACAGTAGTGCCCGCAGTGGCACAGGGGCTGGAAAGCCCAGCAACACAAACTCACTCACTCTGCCACTGTGGTTCCTCCCCTCCATAGTGTCACTCTTGCCCACTGCTCTTCAGGAGATGATACGGGATGTTTTAAGCGGCAGCAAGAAGAACCTAGCTTCTTGGCGATGTGTGCTGATAGGATGCAATGTATTTAATGAATACAGTTAATTATTGAGCTGAGAAACTAGCGAAGCCAAACACAGACAAAAATAGATGCCTTTTCATTGGAAATAAGAGACTTTTCTGATGCTTAGGAAAGCACTTACTGAGAAACACCAGGAAAAGTGACACTAGTTGGTCCTTACGTCTTTCTTTTAGCCCTATATGAAGGAAAAAATCATTAACTTTCTTTTTTGTTTGTTTGGGGGTTTTTTGTTTGTTTGTCTGTTTGTTGGTTGGTTTTTTGGTACTGGGGATTGAACTCATGACCTCAGGCTTGCCAGGCAAGCGCCTATGCCGCTGAGCTATATCTCCAGCCTAATAGCAATAAATCTTCATGTGCAAAAAGCAAATATATATATTGACAATCTGGTCCTTCCTAACCTAAGAGCTGTTCATGAGCTGGATCATGACTCTGTTTTGAGAAAATAAGCTACACAATGGAGAGACAATCATGAATAACATGACCACTATGCCTTGTTATTTCTACACTGTTCTCAGATGTTTGCAGTATTAATTCACTTGACCTTCAATAACAACCGTGAGTCAGTACTGGTAGCAGCCTCACTTAACACCTAAGGAAAACTGAGGTAGAGAGAAGTTAAGTGATTCATACAGTATCAAATAGATCATAAGGAGTGGAATCAGGATGTCAGAACCTCAGAGGTTCAAAAAACTTCAGGTAACACGAAGGAAGGACTATAAAATATGTCCTGGATTTACGTTCATGATGCATTCGTTTACATTCATGGTACTTCCACAGCAGAACACTGAAGGTCATATTAACTATAGCATGAAAATTCCAAAACCTCAGTACTTTAAAAGAAAAGCTGAGATCGAACTCAATATCAAATTAGGAAGTGAATGCTGGGTGACAGAAAGACTAAGAATCCAGTTGGTTCTGAAGTTGTTCTAACTCCAAGAATGAGAATAGAGCACCTTTCTTTACCATAATGACTACTCTAAAACCATCCATTTAATGGACACCCTTTTTATCTTGATATCAGATATAAAATTTTCCCTTGAAAAACTTAAAACCTTTTCTAGATCTTGTATGGGACAGAGACTGGCATTTCCACACAGTAGTTGAGATAAATAATGGGTTAATCCCCCCCCATGGCCTGTGCAGCCATAGCATTGAGAAATACGGTAGAGGCTAAAAGGACAAGGAGGTACAATCAACTGAAATTCCCTGTATAGAATTTTGTAAGATAAGCCATGGTTTAGACCACAGATGAAGAGTTACAGTATAAAAAAAGGTTGGTAAGAATTTTTAAATAGTTCATTATCTAGTGGTAGGGAGACATCCTCCTCTTCTCACACCTGAGAGTTTAAACTATTTCTATAATACACAGCTTCATAAAGGAGAACCTCAAACTTACAATTTTCCTTCATGACCTTAACCTTGAAAATTTCTACTTAATTCCTGCTTGATATGCCCCCCATTGTGCTTTTTGTCCATTTGTGTTCAGAACTTCATGTTTATCCTTTGATCCTTTCTATCGTCATACCCGATGCTCCGCAAAAGCTAAAACCACTAGCCTTCCACATCTGAACTCCTAACTGATAATCATATGATAAATAGTCTCTCCCCAAATGCTCAAATATAACCACTTTTCGCCTCTGCTTAAAACCTACCCATAATGCTCCATTGCCTATACAAAATATTCAAACTATTTAACAAAGCCTATAGGTACTTCATGATCTACCACCATTTGCACCAAAAGTGTACCTGCACCAACAGTCTGCACTTGCATTTGAGACCCCAAATCTCTGAACACACACGTATATCATCCCACAGCCCCGTTTATGCTGCAATCTTCATGAACACGTCTGGCTCTAGTTAGCCTTCAAGGTTTGGCTTAGATACCATGTCTTCACACAGACGTTAATTACCCTTCTTCCTGTCCTTTCCCCTTCGCAGATTCAGTGACGTTCCTCTCACTGCTGCACCCACTGAAGCTGGGAAAGCCTATGCATCATGTTACCTGCTCTACCACTGCTGCAATTGCTTCTATAACTATGAATGAAGTGTTATGTAAAGGAAGTGGAATTAGCAAGGAGTAAGCATTCCTGAATGTGATATGAGTTTCCCAAACACAATAGATCTAGAAAATAATTTCAAAGCCTATAATTCTCCTATTATTAGTAAGTGGACTTATTTTCCATGTCATAGATCTGGAAGTTACCTAGATCTTTTATACTCACCCACCTCCCACCATATATCTCATCCACAGATACTCCACATCCTACCTAAACTGTTTCTTTAATTATCTCTTATATCTGTCCCTTTCTACTGCCTTCCCCCTAGTCCTTTACACCCCATGCTTGCTATTTCCTGATCTAGTTATCGCAATAGCCTCTTACTTGGTCCTTATTTAAGTCTGAATTTTCATTAGCCTAATCTCCACTTATTTCTGGAGTGATACTGATGTAGAGTTACTGACCACAGAGGGTTCACTTTTGGAGAACACATACAAACTCCTCCAGTAGTACACCTCCGGTATCTCCTTTTCACTTTTCTACAGGATCTAGTGATTTCCACTGTCCTTTTTAAAAACAAGCTATGATCTCTCACTGTGTGACCCAGCACAGATGTTTCTGCTTATCTCAATGCCCACCTGGCTTCCAGAAATTCTTATTTGTCTTTCATGTTTCAGTCCTACTTATCACCCCTCCCAAACTACCCATATTCTGCAGACATAAAGTAGTCACTTGTTTAGTTTTCTCTCATTCTTGACTTTTAAAGAACTGTGTTCATTGCTGATTAGCAAAGGTATAATGATGTTTGGATGGATGCACGGGTGGATGAAAATGGGGGAAGGTTTGGTATGGGTAGAATGAATAAGCTGCAGATGATAGGAATGGAAGGTAGTAAAGGCAGAAAGTGAAAAAGACAATATACTCAGTGAGAGAATACTAGGTGGAAGTAACTAGTACATGGAAAGGATGGATTGGGAATGGAAGATCATAAAGAACATAGGGTGGGCGGACAGAGTATGACCAAAGAACCAGGTATGTGTGAAATTGGTTTGAGCATTTACAGGACGGAACAGATGTGGGCAATATTGACAGGGGTTTGAGGTTTCATTAGGTGTAGAGAGAAACAGGAAGATGAATGTATGGGACAGAAATAAAGAATACATGGGAGAATTGATCACCTGAAGAGGAATCAGAAGATAATACAATCTACTCACTTTTTTTCAGATTTCATGGACTCAGGTTTCTCCTGAGTTGTGACTGGCTAGAAGAGGATGTAGGGAGTGTGTGTAAAAGATAACTGGACAAAGAAATGTGATGAGAATGTCACCTTCTCTTGCTTCCATAGAAAACTCTGCCAAGCCAGGAGGGATGCCTTTATCATGTACCTCCTCCTCTAGTCCTTATTTTGTCCTCCTCCCTCTGGCTCTGAGGCAGGAACCCAAGAGACTGAAAAATATAAGCCTAGAAAGGGGAGACTGGGTTTTGAAGACAGGGAGAGGGAATGTCTAAGAAACTCAGGATAGAAGCTTATCAGGGGGTTTACATAAAAGAAAGAGTATCACCGTGCCCTACTACCTCACAACTTCTCTATTTGATTCCTATTCACTGGAAGTCTTTCTTTCATACCATATGTTTGCTCAAAGGGAAGCCATGGGCTTTGGGCCAGACCCATCTGGGTTTATACCCTAACTCAGTAATGTCATCTTGGGAATCTACTTCAATTCTTTGAACTTTAAATTCCAAACTCATACAATGAGATTAATACACCTGACAAGGTTAGAGAGAGGAAGCAATGTTATAGTATACTGGGTGTAGCATACCCGGAACATGAGGGGAGTTCCACAGTGCTAGACTATCTCTGCCTTCATTTCCTGATCCAATTCGTGTTGCAATCCTGAATTTCATGTTGTCACAGAAAAGTATTGAACTGAGAGTTAAGAATTCTAGGTTTTAGTCCTGCTTTTGTAATTGACATTTTGTATAATCTGCAGTTTTATTTCCATAAAATGATAATGTATATTTCACATATTTTAGAATTAAGTTAAATTAAATTTACATTTAAATGATAGTGAAATCCATATCTATTTAAAAACAAATACTAGATAAATTCTTATTAAAACAGAAGGTGGCAAGAATATTCTTCATCCCTAATATTTTATATTAATTTGGAAATTTTTGTCAATATAATTCAACATTAAATAAATAACATGTATTAAAAATAGATTCAATGTTATTATTTGTATATAATCTGTACATACTCTTGGAATATCATAGTGCTAAGCTTATTTATACAACTCTTAGTTGTAAGCTTTCTCTCCAGCCCTATCATTTTGTTTTGTTCTGTTCTGTTTAGTTTCTGAGACAGAGCCTCAATAGGTAGTTCAGGTTGGCTTTTAACACATTATATAGCCCAGGCTGGCCTTGCACTCTCAGTGATCTTTCTGCCTCAGCCTCCCAAATGCTGAGATTACAGGCATGTGCTACTTCACCTCACCCAGCCTACTTTTTCTTGTATTTTGGGACAAGGTCTCACCAAATTGCCCAGGCTGAGTTCAAACTGCACACTTCCTTCTTCATCCTGCAGAGTGCGGAGCTTAGAACTTAGCTTTTTCCCCAAAGGTGTGCAGTGATGGGTTATTGTAGTAGTTTGCATTTCTCTACATGATAATAAAATTCAACATTTTTGCGTTTTATTTATTGTTTGTCTGTTTCTGTGTCTTTTGCTCATTCTTTATTTGTTAGTATTGTTTCTTAAACTAGTGTTTTGATAATTCTTTATTATAGACCTTAGTTCTATTAGTTTGCAAACACGGTCTCCCAGGTGCTCTCTTTTGACCTTCTTAAAGAAATACTTTAAAAAGAAAATGTTTTAATTTTGTTGAAGCCTAAATTATCAATTTTTCTTTCTATAAATTTTTTCATGTGAATTCTAAGAATTATTTGATTAGTCCTCGATCCCAAAGGTGTTCTTCAGGTTTTTTTCCAGAGATTTATAGTCTTGCATTTTTACACATGAGCCTACATTTCATCCTAATTTTTGTAGAAGTTGTGAGACTTGGGTCAATGATCATGCCTGGATGCCCGAAATGCACTGATGTTCTAATGATCCAATTCTATTTAAAAAAGCTTTTTTTTCCCTCCATTGAATTTCTTTGGCACAGTTTGCAAAACTCAGTGAACAGAAGTTTTTCTTCTCTATTTTATTTCATTGGTATAGATGTCTATGCTACCACAAATAGCATACAATTTTGTAGCTTTACAGTAAATGTTGAAATTATGTAGACTGATATTTTTTATTCTTTTCAAATTTGTTTTGAATATTTCAATTCATTTTTTCAAAATTATACATAAATTTTGAAAAAACCCTTATCTATATTGACAAAGACCTTGCTCTGATTTCTAGAAGATCTGTACTAAATTTGCATAGCCCCTGGGAGAGAACTAACATTATTAATATCAAGGATTCTGTGATGGACACAGTAAGTTTTTTCATGTGTGTTAGTTTTATTTGGTTTCTTTTAACAGCACCATGGAGTTTTCACATAACAGTCTTATATATGTCTAGTTAGATTTACACCACCAAAATATTCCTTTCTCTTTTATGTAGGTGGTATGATGTCATTAATTTCAGTGTGTAAGCCCTCATGGGTAGTACACTGAAATGCAATTATTATGTGTTTACCTATGCCTTCTGACCCTCCTGAAGTTACTTTTAGTTCAAGTAAAAGAAAGAGCACTCAAATATTACTACGCATTCCCTGTATGGTCTCTCCTAATACTCAGTAGGTAGCCTACTAGATAATGGTAAAAGCTCTGACTCTCCCTTAGACCTCTTCAACATAACTTAGTATGAAAGTAGAGGGGCAGCAATTTATTGAATCATGAGGGTGACAGTGCAGCCTCTCCATGTGGTCTCCACTGATAACCTGGTGGAACTGATCAGGAAACCTCACTACTGACATCCAGGGGAGGATGAAGGACCGAGCTCCTTACCAGCGCGGTGAAGGTGGAAGTCTTGATGCCACACTAAACTCTCGCGAGTAAGGGCGATGATAAGACCACCATTTTTTATATTGTGGTTTTCTAGAGTAGAGGGGTTATTATCAAAAACATTTCCATCTTTCCCTTTCTTGATTGTTTGGCTAAAGAATGTATACCTTCATTTTCATCTACACCTATCAACATTTCCAACATTTCTACCTTTTCTGACATTAGATTTGGGGTATATAAAGTCAAAGCAAATTCAGGGAACTTCGCCCTTCATTCCGTGGCTCACAGGCCCCTCTTAAGGTGGCTTCTATTCCCCTTTCAGAGTTTTATGTTTTTTATATATAATATTTAGGGCTTCTAGTTACTAAGTCAGTAAAAGTGCAAGTTTTATAGAAAAAATAAAAGTGAGATGTATAGAATATGCCTAAGTAAAATCTATGACAGCAATAGTAGAAAAGAGTTTATTTCTGTTAAAATATTACATTGCATTACACATGAAATTGCAATACTTCTTCAAGATAAGCTGCTACACACCAGTGACACATTTATAATCTCCAGAACAAATATAAATAATCAAATTAATTAATAAATAATTCACAAGGATAATTAAAACATCAATAGAGAATAAAAACAATCCAAAATGAGATAGACAATGATGGCAGATATAAACGAAATTATTTCAAAGTTAATTGAAGAGTAGGAAACAACCACTTTCATAATACCATAAAAATACTTAGGAATAAATGTAATGAATGTAGTAAAAAACCTTTATGTTAAAAACTATAGTACTCTGATAAAGGAGAGTGATGAGGATATCAGAAAATGAAAAAATACCTTTTTCTGATGGGTAAGAAGAGCCAACATAGTGAAAATGGTCATACTTCCAATATCGTTATGCAGACATAATGCAACCTCAATCAAAATACTATTAGCATACCTCTCGGAAGTAGAGAAAACATTCCTAAAATTCATTTGTAACCAGAGAAGGCCTAGAACACCAAAAGCAAGTCTGGGCAACAAAAGCAAGGCAGGAAGCATCACAATCCCTGACTTGAAATTATGCTACTGAGCTACTGTGCTAAAAATGGCATAGCACTGGCAAAGAAACAGACCCAAGGATCAATGGAACAGACTAAAAGATGTACAAATGACTCAAAACACACTCAGCCACCTTATCTTGATGAAGAGTCCAAATGGCTTCACTGTAAGAAAGATAGCCTCTTTAATAAGTGCTGCTGGAAAAACTGACTTTCCACATATGAAAGACTAACACTAGACCCATATCTCTCACCATACACTAGACTAAAATCTAAATAGATCAAAGATCTAAATAAAAAAACAGAAATACTAAAATCTACTGGAATATAGAAAAGGTAGAACTCTTGAAGACGTAGATGCAGGCCAAGACTTTATGAACAAAGCCACAATTACACAGAAAATATCACAAAGAATCAACAGCTAGGATCTTATCTTATTATAAAGTTTTGCACAGCTAAAGAAACCAGCAACAGAGTAAAGAGATAACCCCCAGAGTGGGAGAGAAATCTTTGCCAGTTATTCTTAGATGAAGGACTAATATTTAGAATATATGAAGAATTTTTAAAAATCAGCACCCTCACCAAATTTAAAGACCCAATGCAAGTATAGGCATGTGAGGTGAATATATACTTCTCAGATGGAGTAGAAATAGTAAATAAATATTTGAAAAAAATCTTCTACATCACTAGTCATTTGAGAGATGCAAATTAAAACAGTACTGAGATTATTTTACCCCAGAAAAAATGGCTATTATCAAGAAATTATCCAGTAACAAATACTGGTGTGGTTGGGAGGAAATAGGAATTCTTCTCCCCTGCTGGAGGAAGTGTACACTGGTACAACCATTGTGGAAATCAGTGTGAAGATTATTCCTCAAAAAACTAGGACTGGGGGTTCCATTTAACCCAGGTATTTCTCTTCCAGATAGTTTCCCAAATTAATTAAAAACATAGTACCACAACAATATGCATACACTCATGTTTATAGCTACACAGTGTATAATAGTCAAATCTTGGAGACAGCCTAAGTGCCCATAAATGGATGAATGGATAAAGAAGACATGTCTTTTTATACAAGGGGGTAATAGCCATAAAGGATAAACTCAAGACATTTCTAGGTAAATGGATTCACCTTGAGACTTTATTCTTATGTGAAATAAATCAACACACACGTGTAAATATTGCTTTGTTTCTCATTGGGCAGAGTCAAAAGTGTGAGAACCAAGCTGTACAACAGATACAGTGAAATAGGAAAAAAATTCAAGTGGGATGGAGAACTAAGGAGGAGAATGGGGAAAGGAAGGAAGGGAAAAGAAAAAAAAACAAGAAAATGAGGGAAAAAATGGAATCAAAGCTTTTGTAAATAAGGAGGGGAAGAGGGGTTGAAGGGAGGTGAGGGGAATGGGAAAAAAGAATAAAGATATGCTTTACACAGATGCAAATTGTCTATGATAAATATGGCTATTATGTTTATCAAAAGTGTACCAATACAATTAATTTAAAAATAAATAAATATTTTGGTTAATTTTCTCAGGAATGTTTAAATGTTTAATAGTTCAATATGTACTACATTTAAAAGTTTGTTTTATCATGTTTAGAAGAATTACTTAGGTATTCAGACATATTTTCCTTATAGGATTGTTATTCTTCCCTTTCAGACATTTGCATGTAGAGAAAAATCTGTGGTTAATAGTATAACTTACATGTAAGAATTTTAGTTGGTTTGTTTTATAAGACTAAATTTTAGAAAATTTTGTATGTTAAGTGAGTTTTTAATTGAACTTCAACCAACGAAAATAAGTAATTTTTTACATTTTATATAAAATTGCTACATTTTTTAATAAAATCATTAAAATTTAAATTTTCTTTAAAGGTTTAAAGTACATTAAAAGTAATCAAAAATAATAAATAATAAGAATTACATCACAATTTTGTTTAAATAGGTGTTTTTTAGACATTACTGCCTTGAAATATTATGAGAACTAAATTTATATTAAGGAAAGTTATTAAAGGTCATCATATTTTTGCATATATATCTTGTTATCCAGCCACTTGATATATTATTTTCTTTAGTAATTTTTCATGATTTCTTTTTGAATTTTTAAGGTACACTGTTAAGGAAATGGAACTTTTATCACTTCCAAAATAGCTACTTTAGCTGGGCATGGTGGTGCACACCTGTAATTCCAACACTCGGGAGGCTGAGGCAGGACGACCGTTGTGAATTCGAGACCAGCCTGGGCTACACAGTGAGTTCGTGGCCAGCCTGAACTGCATAGCAGGACCCTGTCTCAAAAAGACAAAAAAAAAAAAACATAGCTACTTTATGTTTCACAGTTTGTGTTATTGTTGTATAAAAATATAACTAACAAAATATAAAGCAATATAACCCTCAAGTTTTATTTTCCTCAATAATGGGATAATAAATGGATGGCAATTGCTCTATAGCCAGTAAAATTTTCAGAAATACTGGAATAGGGCTGAGCTAAATGCAAATCAAACCAACAAGCGCCTGTGGGCTTATCTTTCCTCCTGTTATGGTTTACATCTCAAATATCCCCTAAAAGTCTCAGGGTCAGAAGTGGAACCTGGTCAGAAGAGGCAGGTCACTGGCGGTGTGGCCCGGACCGGTGTGGATGCATTGCTGTCCCTGGCTCCATGCTTTTCCCCTTCTCCTCCTCCTCCTTCTCCCCTTCCC
>PVLD010025803.1:0-23163 GCA_004027595.1 Dinomys branickii
TGTCTGACTAAATTTGCATGTCTGTATATGGGTCCATACATCTACAATTCGAAGATATCAATGGATAAAGCAACAACTACTGTTGAGACCATATCACCTTGTCTATAGATTAGTTGTGATTGTACTATTTTCTATGATAATGGGTGTCTGTTTGTCAATATGTTTTTGTACTTTTATGTTTCTAAAAAAAAAAAAAAATACTTCTCTGCAGCTCCTCTCACAATTTTAGCCTAATGTGTCTCCTGCCCAAGACCAGAATTCTTGGAGCAGAGGTATTACACTAGATCTTGCTACCAGCATAGTGGATGATCCATAGCAAGTGCTCCATTGAATGAACATGTGAAGTGTGTAATAAGCACTGGTATAATTAGGGGAAAAGCATTCTTGTTATCTCATGAGATGAACCAAGGTGGAGGAGGAATTAAGTTATATCTTCCCTGCCCTGTGTTAGGGAAGATGGAAGATGTTGTTAGTACTTGTACACACATCAGTGAGAAAACTAAACGGTCTTGTATTTCCACCTTGGGGGTTTAAATTATGCTTCTTCGCCTGCACCACAGCTACTGAACATGGGGGCAAGAGATGCTGAGTTTCTTAACTGCTTAAACTAAGAATTTAAAGTTCTTACAGAAGTCAAGTTGTCGCTGTGCTCTTGATAGATGTTTTTAATATAAAATGATAGCCTAAGCCAAAAGCTGGTCTATGCCTGGTGACATATAGTAGTTTGTGTTCCTAGGAACCAGTTATCAAATATGAGGTTAATTTTAAACTTGTTTTTCCCTTGACATGAAAAAGGGCAATAAGTAACTTTTATTCTAGGTTAAAATATCAATGTGTGTAATATTGTGGTACGTATAATTAAACAAGCAGGAGAGCCTTCCACATCCTGAATTAGCATTTTAATAGCAGCAGAATAGGTTTTGACTCTCACTTTTCCTTTCCTTAGCAGTGAACAGGCAAATCTCTATTTTGAAAAATGTTTATAAAGGAAGAACTACTGACCTTAATTTCTCAGAAAATTTTCTCTCCACACAGAGAGCAAAGGAAAACTGACGGATTTTGGAACCTGGTGTACTCAATGCTGTACTTTATTATTTCCTCTATTACTAGATGTATAGCTGTGACATCATAGAAATTAAAAAATCACAGTGTAATTTATTCTTCTAGCATTAATATGGCCCCTTCGTAATATATACCTTAGCCATCTGGGGACATTCTGAAGATGATGGTTTAAAAGTTTTTTAAATTTGCTTTTCAATTCCAAAGGAAAGTTCTGTTGAGCATTCTCAGGGGAACCAAATCTCTATACTTTGATGATGATTAGATTCTTGGAAATAGGTAAGAGTAAAGGCATTTAAAAGACATTCTTCATGTTTTGATTTAAGTAGATATCACCTATGTCTTAATGCTATGTTGTCCTTTATTGATGTAGTAGAAATTTTTCCTTTCATGTGCATTAATTTTTTAATTGAGAATAACTGAAGCAGTGTTTGGTCATGATGGAGTTGCTCATTGAGTTTGTTATATCACATGTATCCTTTAAGTTTCAAATTTTCTTTATGATAGCTGTGATTAATGTTGTCCTCATGAAATTTTGCATTGTGTGATTATTTATAAGTCAGGAATGGCCTCTAGTTGTCACTTTGATGAAACAACTTGGTCTTGATATTTTTAACCCTAAACTTTTGTGGTTTTTTTTCCTTTATATTACTCCAAATACTTGTCTTATCGCTAGCTATTTTTAAATTTCCTGTGAGACATAACAGTTCATGTCAAATGTTTTACTCATTGAAAATTAGTAAGCTACTTTTTGAAAATTTTCTCTATGTTCGGAATTCTGTAGACTTGCTTCTGACTCAGCTGTCTCCATCGCTGAGTTTTCAGAGCTGAGCCTGACATCTGACCTTGTCTACAAAGGTTTTACTTACTCTCAAGGGCATTCATAAGGTTGCACCATTGTTATTATATGCACCATTGTTGTTGTATGCCCAGTGGGAACTTTGCTTTTGACTTTGCTCTGTCATTCCTTGTCTGTGCTAGTTAATTCATCTGTCGATATGATTACCTTCACTAAAAATGCAATGTTCTAACTCATTGTTATGCCAGTAGGAAGCATGCAAGGGCCGTGCACGTTCTCATTCCTAGCCCATAGCTAGTGCTTCTTTTCATTAGTTTGTTCTTGCCCCAGTCTTCTCTACATTGGATGTAATTGTGTATTTAATACACAGGGTATTTAAGGTATGTTCTTCCAGTCTACAAAATGCTTGTTTATTTTTACTTTTGTATTTAATCTATTTAAATAATATAATTACCTATTTTTTACTGATGAAGGATCTAAGTGCCTCCATTTCTGAGCTTGTATAAGTAATCCTGCAACAAATTTACATATCTCTATTTAAATTTCTTTTTTTTTTATTGCCATTTTGAGACAAGGTCTCATTATGCAGTTCAGGCTGGCCTTGAGCTCACTTTGTAGCCCAGGCTGGTTTTGAACTTGTAATGATCCTCCTGCCTCAGCCTCCTGAGTGCTGGGATTACAGGCATGCGCCACCATGCCCAGCTCTAAGTGGAATTTCTGTGTTCTAGAATACTCTTAATTTGACTAAATCTTTTCAGATTATACTCAAAAGATCTATTCTCATTCTAGGCATTTGTAGATACGAGTTGCCATTCCATTTTCACCCTCCTCAATACTTCATATCAAAATTTATACTTTTTGATAATTGATGGATGTATCTTATTGCATTTTAGACTTGTATTTCTCAGATTATTGAACTTGTGCATTTAATATTGGGCAGTCCCCTTTGGTATGTTTCTGTCCATAGACTTTGTCCCCTTCCTGATTGTCCTCCTTGTTCCTGCTGATTTGAAGGTTTATCTTATGTATGTGTCAATCCCTCATAGCCTTTGGCTTCTGGAAGTACCTAAGTCTGTTCACTCACCTCCTAACTCTGTGCTGTCCTCTATTTTCCTTCATGTGCATTGTAGATCTTTAACTTCTTTTTACTGTAATCACAAAGATAATTCTTACATTTCCTTTTATTAGTTTATCATTTTATATTCTACATTTAGGTATTAATTCTTTTAGACTTCTTTTCCTGACTTATAGTTGAGAATCCACTTCTATAAGGAGAATCCATTCTTCATCACGCCTTAATAAGAAGTCTGCTATTTCTCATTGGTTATACCACCACTGTCGTATCATGAATATACATGCTTATGTACATTGGCATGTTTGTTCCTGAGTACTATCTGTACCATTAATAGAGCTTTTAAATTTTCTATACAATGTTCTAGTATTTCGAGTTAGGTCAATTTGCAGGTATTTTATGTTTGTTCTTGTTATGGTAAATATTACTTCATTTTCTGTCACGTGTTCAGCTTGTTTCTTTTGATGTACAGAAATTTTACTATGATTTATATATTGCTTTGTTTAATCAGGACTATAATATTGCTGAACATTAATGGATGCATGCATCCTTGCTCCAGGATTACAGCCAGTGTCTAAATTGCTCCAATAATATGTTTGATTATAGGGTTTGCTAAGTATCCTTTTTTGAGTCAGGAAAGTTCTCTTTAATATCTAACTTTCTAAATTTTTACTTCTAAGTGTTCAGTAATATACATTTACAAAAATCACCTTGGTCAAAAGTTGTTTTTTTCTTTTGGGGACAGAAGTTTAATATTTTGACAAAGGTAGACAGCTACGGACAGAACAATTCTGTCACCTCTGAAAGCATTCTCATAACACCTGCAGTTAGTTTCTTCTCACCACCTCTCTCCTCTGGCAAGTGCTCAGTTGCTTTTGTATTTACAGTTAAACCTGTGCTTACAGGTAAACCTGTAAGTTCAAAAATATTGAATCACACTCTTCATGTCTGGTTCTTTCAGTTAAGGTTAATATTTTGAGGACTTAACCAAACTGTACATTGTTTTATTGCTAACTTTTATTTCATCAAGTAGATTTAAAAAATCATTTGTCTGTTGATGAAAATTTAGGTTATTTCTTGGTTTTGGCATTACAAATAAATCTGTCATGAACACACATGTACATGTACATATCTTTAAGTAGACATTTTCCTTTTTTATTTGGCTAAATACTTAGGAATGAAATATCTAAGTCTTAATGATAAGTGCCATTTTAAGTTTTTATAAAATTGCCAATCTCTGTTTGCCACAGTGGCCACAGCATTTTGCACTTCTCCTAGAAATAATGAGAGTGCTGGTTCTTACATATTCTGCCAATAGTTGGCAGAGTCATTCTTTTAGATGTAGCCATTCTCATTCTAGTGGATGTAAAACACTGTCTCATACTTTTAATATGCATTTCCCTAATGACTAATGATAGTCAATATTCCTTGAATATATACATATAAAATATGTATTTGTGTGTGTAATTGAGTTATATGAGTTTTTATGTATTCAGTTGTTATAGATATATTTCTTAGTTCATTTGCTTCAAAAAGCCTTTCAACAGACTTACTCCCACTTGCTGTAAAAGTGCCATATGCTGCAGGTCCCATCTTTTGTGATCCAAGTACCCTGTGCATGTTTAGGCATCCCTATTGGACCTCTAGGGATTCTGTTTTGCCCTCCAGGGATCTGACAGTCAAAGGAAAACCACTGCCAAACTCTATACCATTCATGCTGCTTACTCTGCGTTGAGTAATAAAGTCCTTTGACTTCAACCCAGGGCCTTGTGTCTTCTACTGGCCTGTAACTGTAAGCTTAGAGGTAGACTAAAATCTCAGACCTGTTAGGACATAGTTTCTTTACTTGGAAAGAACTAGTATAATCCTTTAAAAGCTTACTATTAGGCTTTGTTGTGACAATTCCAGAACAGCTGTTACCTAGTTCCAGTCTGGGCCCACTACTGTAGTATACCATTCTAAGGACCCGGCTCTGTGTCTACTGAGGCTGGTGGGTACCATGTATTCCTGGCTCCTTGTAAACACTGGGGGATTTCTCCATCCGCTCCCTTAGCCCCTCACACAGCAGATCTGAGCAGTGCACAGGGAGCAGATGCCTCTGGCAAACTCATTCCATGATCCTCCTCATGCTATGCCTTTCCACTCCTCCTGTGTGATATAGTCTGGAAATCTGCTGTGGCATTCACACAGCTCTCCTCCTTTTTACCCCTTTTTTAAAGTTTCCTGTCATTGTCCAAAGCCTGAAATACTTGACTTGGTTTTATGGTTGTTTGAGATAGGAGAGTAAATTCAGTACCTACTGTGCTACCATTGTTGGAAGCAGGGATTCTCTTTTGTAGTTTCTCAGCAGAATGCATGTCTTCCTTACTTTGATTTTGCCATTTGATGTGAAAAATCTGTTTGACTCTGCATTCTGCCCTGCTGATTTAGACGCAGTACACACCACCTCTGACATGTAGAACTTCCACTGTCATTTAGCTCTCAAGTGTTTTATAATTGGTCTTGTTAGTTCTACTTTAACTGTGAATTCCTTTAACTGTTTCATTTCCCAGCATTTTTAGGTTACTCTTATTATTAACTTAAAATTTTATTGAATTGTATTACAAGCCATGGTGCGAGGTTCTTTTGGATCTTTTGACTTTGTGGCAATCTAAGTCATTATTTTTTTTTTTAATTTTTTTTTTATTTTTTGGCGGTACTGGGGATCGAACTCAGGACCTTGCGCTTGCTAGGCAGGCGCTTATTCCACTGAGCTATATCCCCAGCCCTGTGGCAATCTAATACATAAAATATTCATATATTATTGAGAAAAAAGAGTATTTGGGGTGTAAAGATTTTACTCCATATACCTACCTTTTAAACTGAGTTTCCTAATGATATAGTTCACATTTTCTTCTTTTTCTTACTCAACTGTATTAATTTTTCAGAGAAATTGTATTGAAATTTCCAGTAAAAACTTGTACTGGTTTCTCTTATTGCTTGTTATCAGTAATTATGTACTATATGGAGACTTAGTATATGGATACATATTTATATCACATTAATACTTTTCTGAGCAAATCATGTATTTTTCTCCTTAAGTTGCTTTCTGTGATACTTTGATAGCTACTTAGTGTTTCATTTAATCATATTTATGTATTTTTCTCACCTTCTCTGTCCATTTTCTTTTCAACTTTGGTGGATATTTTATTGCAGACTGTTTTTATAAATCTAATCTGTTGATCAGTGATTTTGACAAAGGTATGCTATATATGGAGCTTATTATGTGGAGCTTTGTTTTTTCATCCTTGTTTTATGTCATTAATCATATTTTTTATTTGCCTTATACTTTCCTACATTCACCATATTGAGAATTTAGACTTTGTACCTTGTGTTTATTATTTACCAGTTTTATTTTTTCCTGTCTCTAGCTTGTTAAGACTTAATTTTGTTACCCTATCTCTAATTTAAGACTCATTTTCCCTTCTAATATGCAAAGTTTAACATGTTTGTCTTTTCCCACAACCAGAATCTTAGCAGACACCCAGTTGAGTCCTCTACTATGACCTCCTTTGCTTTATGTTGTCATTTGCAGTTTCAATCTGTGTGTTTATGCTTGTTCAGGTACCAACACACTGATTGAGTTGTCTTTTTTTGTACATTTCTCTTCTCAGAATCACTTCTGGAATTCACTTCTCTTCTTGTTGGAACACATCTGTTAAGCTGTCTTTCAAAGACAGATCTGTCATTGTATGATATAGATTATGAGGTAGGGAAGCTACTTGTAATTATTCCTAGGCCATAAATCTGTGGTCATATTCAAAACTGCTCTGTTTCTCTAGTCATTCATTCAACAGCTATTCTGTAATTATTACTTATATGCCAATACTGTCCTAAGTCTGAAGGAAGAAACAAAATAAAAGCCTCTGCCATTTGTAATTTACTCAGTTGTAGAAAGTAAGTTAGAGAGAACTTGGGCCCAGGCCAGCAGCCCCTGCTAATTGCTGCACACCCTACCCAGGGCTCCATACAGAGCTGCAGTGATGTTTCTGGGGGGTAGAAGCAGGAGGTGCTGCTTCCTTGCTTCATGACTGCCAAGTGATGCTTTTACCAGGCATCTCAGGGGAGAGAAAAGAAGGCCCACTGGAGAGTGCTTCCAGATCCCTCCGTAGTCCATGGTCATGGGAACTTCCTCCTTAGTTTATAACTTTCCCGTTCATGTTAGGGTAGCAATGCCTGTGTCCCCAGTGTTCCATGATTATAGTGGTGCTGGCTCTCTCCAAATTAAGGTTCTGAAAACTAACAAGACCCAGTAGTATGTTTAATGCTTTGGAGTTTGTCCAGGAAAAGGGATCCAGCAGCCCATGGTAGTGTTTTATCTTGCATAGAATCTGCAGGCTAATAGTAATAATAATAATTATGATGATATAATAATATTATTTTTTACTATTAGGATATGTGGATGCCTCTGGAGGTCAATGCTAACAGTTTTTATGGATGATTGTCAAGCACTTCCTTGATTTAAAAGACAAAATCTACGAAGATCAATTATGCATGTGACCTTTTAACCTAGAAATGATCAAACCTTAGGAAAATTTTATCTCCTAAACTCCCTGGAATGATGCTCACTGTAGGAAAAAGAGACTGAAGAGACAAATGGAGGATCCGGGGAGGCCTCCAGTCATCTCAGTGTAGTTCCAGCAGACTGGTTCAAGCCCTTCTTTGGTTGTATCACAGGCGTCAGGAGAGAGTGTGTCTTCTCCTTTGTGGTCAGAACATCCTGGAAGTAGTAAAGGTGGAGGGTCTTGGAGCTCTCATAAGGGTCCTCTGCACATGGCCACACACACACACACACACACCAGGGGCATGGCCCTCTGACCGCACCCCGGCAGTACAACCTCTTCACTTTTCTTGGTTCTAATTTTCTCCTATGTCAGTTCTGATTCTTGGACCTAACCGTCCTGTTTTTGCTGCTTTTGGTTGTTAGCTATAAGGCTTTAATTTTGCATTTTATATTACTTTGCTTCCCAAAAACTTCAATGATCCAGAGTTGGAAAAGGCAGTGAAGGTGCACTTTGTGTAGAAGTATCCAAAAAAGGAAAAGGAAAAAAATGTGAATTTGGGATGCTATTCTTAAATTGAGAAAATAATGTAGTTTGCTGGAGCAAACATGAGAGACTAAAGATTGTGTAAAATGGCTTTTTTGCAATTCCTTTGTACTTATTTTTTTGCTCCATAGCCCATATTAAATCTAATTATCAAAGAGAGACAATAGGATGAGATTAGCATCTTAAAACAATAAAGTGAAGTTAATGTATGTGAAGAGAGGTTATGTACATACAAAGACAGTATTTGTATTTAGTGACCAAAGTACCTCAACTTAAAGTAATTTTAATAAATGAAAAACAAAGTATCAGGGCAGTGGTGGTACTCCACAGGTAGCTGGCTCACTTAAACACAAAACAGATAGTAACAACCACAACCAGCCCTCATACCTTTTAGGCAAATATAGTTGTATTCTTCCCAAGGCCAGCATTCCCGTTTTTACTCAGTCATATGCTGTATGTATCCAGCAGGAAAGTGTAATAGCGAATAATATCTAATGCTCATGAAAAATGAGATACACAGCCCCTCCCTCCAGGTTGTAGAAGCGAATATTTTTCCTATCAGTCAGTGAATCACAATTTCTTGTCTGTGGAATCCAAGTCCTGCAGCTGTCAGATGTGTTATATGGCTTCCCAAGGTTGTTGATTTGCTCTGTTGTAACAGATGGAGTGCAAGAGAACAAAAGAGAGTATCTGCCTAAATGCAGGCTAGTGTATTAGTATTCCTGGTGTGTCAAAGCCAGCCAGTGGTGATGTGTGAAAGGAATTATCTTCAGATTGTCAGATTATCCCCTCTGATACATAAGTGACTTGGTAATGGTTCTATCCTTAAAAAACAAACTACATGTGAAGTTTATCCGAGTATCAGCGAAGCTGTAAAGATGGTTAGGGCAATAAACCCTGAGTTTGTTGTCCATTAAATATAGGTGGAATGACCCTGTGCTTGAGAGGAGTGGCAAATGTATTGAAAAAACACGCATATTTATTAAAATATACTGTTACAAGAGGGCATATAATAATGTTCCTTTCTAGGACTGCAAGAGTGTTTGCGCTTCAGAGTGTGATTCAAGAAGGGACCCACTTTGGACATGACAGTAACAGGAATGGACAGGGAGGCAGGTGATGGGCTTCTAGTCTTTCCCAGTCTCCAGAGTGTCTGAGGGTCCTTAGAAAAGGGGGAATGTTGTACCTGAGCTACCCCCAGGTAGAACGGTAAGCCAGGGATCCTTCAGCCTTCTCCCCAGGTCTTTTTTTTATTCTGTGGTAAAATACAAGGTTTCTTACGTTTGCTCTCTTATTATTCCCTGATGTCCATGATTTATTCATTCCTATTACCTTGGGACATGGAAAGGGAGAGCAGAAAGCTGAACACCTATTCTTTATGTCTGTAGTCAGATTTAAATAAACTGCCCCACTCAACAGAGTTAAACACGAGTCTGAGGTTGAGATGAGGACCTCTTGGCCACCTTGACTTCTCAGTACCACTATTTCAAGTTTACTTCATTACTCTGTATCAAAATATTTATTTCTACACAAAGACTTGTGTGTATTCAGACAATCAGCATTGTGTTTTGATCTATTTTCTTGTAACTTTGGACAAGTCTATCAGGTATATAATGAATACTGCAGTAAATTAAATGAATATGTTCTTTATATCTATGGTAGCCAAAAGAAATAGCACCAAATCCAGAAAAATTGAAAGGAGTTTCTTTTTTTGCCATATTATCGACAGGTTAAAAACTATATTATCTTATTGGGTAAATTTGTTAGTCCCTTTGTAAATTTCATCCTTTTCACCCTGATTTCAAAACATGAAATCCTTCTAAAAACAAAATTTACAAATAAAAGATGATTTATAAAAGGAATTTATGTCATTAGGGAATATTATTCATTTAGACCTCAAAGCAATATATTATGATTGAAAGATTTTAGTATAATCCTTTAATCTTTATTTGAAAATGGATGAGGATAAAATATTAATTTTCTTCCTCTTATTAATCTCTATCCTGGAGGTTTTCATGGAAAGTATATTACTATCTGCCTTTTGAGTACAATTTGCCTCTGCCTACATGAATTATTTCCTTTTTAATATAATCAGTTCTTAAAAAGATTTTCTTCTTCCTTAACAATTTTCAGATCCCATTTCATTACAGCATTTCTCTAGTTTGTCAGTACCCTTCACACATAAATGTTACCAATCATATGCCTATGCAGAATTGCTTCATGAAATTTCCTTTCGTCTTCCCCATGCATTACATAGAAGATCAATTTTCCTGGTCCTCCTAAATAAATACCAAACCTGCCTTTGTCTTGTTCTGTGGCCAGGCCAGACAGTGCTTGTAGTGGAAGGTGAAATACTGATCTGGATACTGAAGTGAAAGTGAATACCCTCTTGTTCTTAAAAGAATTCATACCTAACACCATGATCCCAGTATGCTTGCATTCACAGCTCCTGCCTCTTGCCCTCAAAGTTACCTTATCCTTTTATCCCTTCCCTCACCCTTCCTTCTCCCTGTCTCCCTCCTCCAGGAACATAGTCTGTTGCTTCAGCCCCCTTCTTCCTCTGCTTTTCAAGAGCAGAAGGTAGCCACATGCAATTTCCTCTTTGCCTCAACTCAAAAGCTAGCACATAGTTCTTTGTGATTGTCTGTAGGTTTTTACTATTAAAACTATTAAGGAGTAATTGAACAACTAACAAGAAGAGAACATTCTCATTTCAAGATATTTTACCCTTCTCACAATTAAAGCTGTTAATTGGTTCTCTCCATGTCCATGGTTCCATCACTGTATTTTATACTGCCTTCATGCAGCTTTGTTTTTCTCTCATTGTTGTCAGAAAATAATTAAGGAAAAGAGTGAATTTTAGGAAGGGATATCCATCTCTGATCCCTGCAGTATATGGTCTGAGTGGTTCTTCTAGCCCCAAAATTGTGATTGATGAATTGTTCAGCATCCCTTCCCTCCCAGAATAGCCCCGTTGTGGCCTTAACCCATAGCTCCAACACTCTGGAACTTGAAGATGTAGTTGTGAAGGTAGAATGAAAAAACAAAAGGGAAAAAGAAGGGGGAAGAGGTCATGAGCTTAGGCTCTGAAGTTCTTTCTCTTATCAGTACCCAGGAAAAGGAGAGAACACTGGGATGAGGAAGTGAAAATAGAAAAAGACTCAGGTAGGCTAATTGCTATGACATGTGAAAGAGAACGCAGGCTAAGTGTCCAGCCTGTATATTTTGAGACCTTTTCTGTTTCATGCCTTCTAGGGCTTCTGCAGGAGACTAGTGAGTGAGCTGTGTCTGATTCTCTTTCCAAGGTGATATGTAGAGATGTGTAATCTTGACATTCAACTCTGGATCATCACTTAGCACACTTTCCCACTGGAAATACCACTTTCTGTTATGGGCAGGTTCTATGTTAGTAGTGTCTGCCAGGTACATTATGGATTTCGTAAGATACTGCGGGTCCCTGAGCTTCTGCTTTCCATATTTCTGTGGGGAAGCCATCATGAGTGCCCCATAGGCAGAGTTTTGGAATCTTGTAAATTAGAGATTAGTTTATAGACTCAATAAAAAAATATTTTGTTTCTCCACTGAGAAAATTAAATAAGGAAATCACCATAAACAATTAAAATTTGACAGTTGCTTCTGTAAATAATATGCATGTGTCCTGTTTCATCATTTTACATCTTGATGGATTTTTATGAATTTGTAAGTATTTGAAGGACTAATATGTATCCCTTGTAAAAGCCAGTAAAATAGAATGGATTTCTTATTCTGAAGGCATGTGTGTTATTTGAAATACCGAAAAAATTCTAGTAGATTATTCAAGTGCAGTAACTAAACATTTTTATGATAACATAGATATTCACAAACATTTATTTATAAACTAGATTTATGGATTAATTTGCTTAATTTCTTAAAAGAAATAGATTACTGTCTACAGGGAAGAAATAAAGAGACAAAGTCAAAGCCGTTGATTTTTCTATTAATGGAAGTAACCAACTAAATACATAGTTTACTTCCTTGTGATCATTGTAAACAAATTTTAGCTTATCAACTTTGTCTCTCAGAATTGATTTTCCTGTTTGTATACTAGAAGTAGGAAAAAATCTTACTGCAATCATCTTCAGTTTATCAACCTTCAATTTAAAAAAATCACAGAAGACCTTTGAACCCTCTGAATCTAAGCAGCTCTCATTCTGATCCACATTTTAGTCATTGTTTTAATATCTACTTGGCCCAAACAACACGGCTGAGATTGTCTGCCTCTACCCTATCCTCATCCTCCTGGTTGCCCAGCAACAAAGAACAGACTGGACGCAACAGGACAGAAAAATAGGTTTGACTGTCATAGAAACTGACAAGATGAAACTGTTTCAGCTAAGATAAAACCCCAGGGGAAGTTATCTGATAACTTACATATCTCAGATTTGTAAGTGTGTGTGCGTTCATTTATATGAAGGCGTACGTGTGATCCCCGACACAGTAGTGACAGCTCACTTTCAGCTGATGAAATGCAGGTGATATATTTACCTAGTTAGCTGTGACACAGTAGTAATTCAGGTAGTAACTTGCTCACAGGTGAATTTCTTATGTTACTGATTTCCAGGATTGTGGGTCAAAAATATGAACTTGATGGGAAACTGCTGAGTTAGTCTCAGTTGAAAACAAGTAGTGGCTCTCTGTATGCAAAAATGAGAATTTACATGATATAGCTGAGTTCTTATCAGAAACAAGTTTGTCTACATATAGTGGCAAAGTTACAGTGTTTTTTAAAATGGAGGCTGTCTTACATAATATAATAATCCTTTTAACGAACAATTTCATGCAGTAAAATTATGCAAGATATGTTAGCCTATAATTGAAGCAAAGAGATGTTGGTTAAAGATTTCAAAGGATAGCTCAGCTATGAGACAGTAAAACGAACTGCCCATGGATGTTTGGAAAAATGTGGGCATTTTATTAAAAGCCTAACATCATATGAACATGTCTGAATTTGTATCAGACTAGTTCTTTAGGTTCAAAGGATATAGATAATTGGTTGCTGAGATTTCTTCATCTCTATGATAGTTCCAGATATTTTAGAATATTAATATCAAGAGACCTTAGACATTGTGAAAGGCTCACATCCTATTGTTACAATCAACAGCATATGTAAGACTAATACTGAAGAAAATCCACTCATACACATTTCCTGTACTTTGATCCAAAATGTCCTATTTACCTAAAGACAGTATTGTTTGACCATATCTGGAGATGAGGGAGGGAGAAAATGCCACCAAATGAAGCAAAGCTTCTAGAAACTTAAAGTCATGATGATACATTTCAGTTTCTGGAGCTTAGCTTGATGTTGAGCTAGTCATCTGCAGCCATGCTTCCCATGGAGGGCAGCTGCCCGGCTCCTGTGCACTGTGCAGCCTGGATGAGCAGTGTTCCAGGCTGCCTGTGAGCAGCTTGCAGCTGGGATCTGTGGAGAGCAGCCAGAGCAATGAGACTCTAGAGATGCTGAAAGCAGGGTGTCTTCCAACCACCGTTTCTCTTGAGTACAGTCTTCACAGGAATATAAAAACAAGATATTTTTCTGACCAAATTAATAAGACCAATAAGTTACTCTGATTTAAAAATTCCAATTTAAAAATAGTTCATATGAGTGTAAGCCCTATTCTGTGCATACATTGGTATTCTCCAGGTTAATTTAGTGACCTGTATCCAAGCAGTAAATGAGTCTTTCCTCTGGCAAAGGGAGCAGTCATGTGTGCCCACAGTTTCATTAGTTCGCATGTGGGTCTGTGTCAGAAGTTCTCTCCTGCATGTTTGTGTGTACACATACACACTCATGTTTAAAGGAGCAGCTGTACAATGAAAAACAATGAGGAAGATTCATCAGTTCAGGAGTCTGACAGATTTACATATTGAAATGTAGACACTCAACAAATACGTGTTAAAGAAGTAGGATGTACTGAAAGGTCTGGATACAAAAGTAAACAAAAACAATTGTCCTGTTCCTATGCAGTCTGTCATTTAGCTTACTTGGCTATGCCGGAACAGAGCATAAAGGGAGGTTCTGGAGCCTGAGGTGAGATAGGGAGATAGTAGGAGATAGAATTTATCTGCAATTTCTATAAGGATGTCCAGTTCAGTAAACAACTCTCTCCACAGAGCGTGGCAGGTGGCAGTAGGCCTGCAGAAGAGAGGATATCGTAACTTTAAATCATGAAGCATCCCAAAAGAAAAGAGCACTACACGCCCGAGACTATCATGATGAAGTGCTTGCTTCCAAGACTGGCTTTTGCCTGGTGTTTGGGAACTTGAGAGATAAACACTGATGAACTAAGGGTACCAGTCCTCTGTGTTGATGAGCATAACTTTCCCTTAAAGACAGCAGTGGTCCACCATGTGCAATCTGCACAAACTGTGTGGTTTCTAAGGATCCTCCGCTTTCCTTCTGGGAGACTGGGATGTGGCTGCATGTGAGGTAGACACTGCCTGTGATGATGAACTCTGAATAAACTGCAGGCACTGCATAGTTAATAAACTTATCTGGCAGATGACATTTCACAGACGTCCTTAAAACTTAGAGCTGAAGAAATGAAGCACACCCTCTGTATAAGCCAGTGGGAAAAGCCTTGGAAGCTTTGCCTGGTGTCCCCCAGACTTCATTCTAATGAGCCTTTCCTCCCTGCTACAAACCATAGCCATATAGAGAAGACTGTCTGGGTCCTGTGAATCAGTGAGCCTGTGGGTGATTCTGGGGACCCACAACATAAGGGAGAATCTGAGTTTTATACTGTTATGTAAAAGCCCCATATCTGATCTACAGCAGTATCCTGTTGATTTGCATCCCAATATGAGACTCCGGGAGAAATAGTCCAGTTTCACATGAGAATCCAATCTACCCTGCTTTTCTTATCTTCCTACCCATTAGTTTTGAGTGATGGAAAACTTAAGCTAACTGTGAATTAATCATTCTTATAAGTGAGTGGTCTAGAAGTGGAGTTTGCTTTGGTTCCATACAGAGCTCAAGGAATGTCTAATTTCTGGGTTCTCCTGCTGGTTTCCAGAAACTATATATATATATATATTTTTTTTTTTTTTTTTCTCTTGCCCTCATTATCATAAGATGACTGAGCAAGACCTAAGCTCCCATTTTCACTCCAATAGGGAAAAGCCAGAGTTGCAAACCTGAGCTCCTGAGTTTAGTTTTTGCCATGTGCCCATGCTCAATCACATGAAGGGCCCCTGGGATCTTAGCATGAGCTTCTCCCTGTCTGTCCCTTCCAAACTGAGCCCAAAGTGGAGAAAGATCTCGAAGACTAAAAATTAGTCATAGCAAATGTTTGCTACTCCAGTTACTTCTTCCTCTTAAAAGTCACTGATACACCTGGTAATTTTTGTAACTATGTCTTTAGTAATTGTGTCCTTTGGGGGAAATTTCCCTGAAGTAGTTGAATTTGTCTGATACAGTATTTTGATAAAAGGATTCATAGATTAAGGCTCACTTTTGGAACACTTTTTGTATTTCTCTTAACTCCTATACCCAAACGTTAAGGGGGCAGATGTCATATTCCAGTTTAGAATATTTTTTCAGACTTTTCTGTAAGTAACACAGACTACACTACCAGATCAATTTAGAATTTTACTTATTTTTCCACACAAATTTGTTAATTGCACTCAAGTTAGCACTCTTTTCTTCTGACCTTTTAATTCTCTCTTTCCCTTAAGTATCTCCTAAGCAGAGTAATTTAACTTTCTCTCACTTTGAAGAAAGGAAATGAGCTTTTTATGGGCAAATATTTCCTGGAAATGGCCAAATTTTAATATGCAAGTCATTAGAGAGTAAGCTGCAGAGTCTAGAAGGCATTGATCTCATAAGAGAATTTATTTCCCCATTGTTTGAGTTTGAATGTGAAACTCCTATGCCAGTCACCTCACTCACAACTGATAGCTAAGATTGTGTAAACTATGTGCATATAAAATTATGTCAATCCCAGTATATCTTATTTCTGTTAGTCTTTTAGGCTCAGTGAGGTTGGCTAATTTGGGATGTGTGAGCCACCACCTTAATGCTAACCCTGTCTCTGAAAGGTGAAAACTCCTTCAGATGTATCTTTTTAGGTTTCATTTTGGTGAGGAAAAGAATATTCCTTCTCACTTGTGATTTATTTTAAGTACACCTGGTGGAGCTTAAAACACAACATGAAATCCTTCATGATGTGTGCTGGAAGTATACCACTGTTTAATTTATTACAAGTAATATGAACAGTGCATGAAATAATACAGCATCCTGGTAGCGAGAGAAGAGGACACATTAAAAATAGCTCTGTCTCATGCACACATTTTTTTCACTTCTCATATCTTCTCTCCTCTTTCCTTTCCTTTTTTGTCCTGTCATTTTATTTACAATGATAAAGTATATGTTAAAAAGCCTATTTAAATATGCTAAATGTATAATGTCACTCCATTTGCAGATTGAATTTGTTCATACTCAGAGAATAGCTGAGAGAGAGGTAAACAGTGTGGGTGACTCTGATTTTGTTCCATGAACATATGCCCCAGTTTCAACAGTAAAATGGGAAATTGCAATCTGATTTCCTCATAAGATCTCAGTTCCTTGCATGTCTTTTACAGGATAGGTATCAAGCTGACTTGAATGTGATTCTTTAATCTAAACACACGTACAGATGAAATGGCCCTAACAGCAAGCCGGCTATTTTGCTGATGTTTAGCTGCACAAATAGGAATCTGTCCAGTGATAAAGAGGGGGTGCACCTGGCTACTGTGGATCTGTGGAGTGGCAGAATGCGGGGTGTCAGTCTCCAGATGGTGGTTGATTACTGCACTGTCTGTTGTTATTTGGGATAAAGCAAAGAATGTTCTAGCGTGATTATGAGACCTTTAGAACCAGAACAGATCCACTGTACTGTGTCTACCGCTCTCATTTCCTCCCCCTAATGACTTGAATGTACAGGTTCGTAAGACTTGTCTAATATTGTCAAGAGAATTTTGTCATTTCACTGGTGGGTTTTCTAATTTGATAATGGGTGTCAACGTCTTAAAAGGAACTGATCCATCCTAGCCACTTCTAGAATTGTATCCTAATAGGGTATTGCTACAAATAGAACACATATACAAATATGCTTACTGTAGGACTTTATATAAGAAAAAAATACCAAATCTGTATCCGCAAAGCTGATGAATTATATAATACAATGTTTTTTAATATAATACTGTAATAGTTAGCAGTTAATAGTTGCTACAATTATAACAGCTAATGTCTATCGGAGTTTATTGTGTGCCAGGTGTGTAATAAACTCATATGTATTATTGTAGACTAATTCAAATTTCTTGGATTTTGTTCAGTTGAACACAGATGGAAACATTTTATTTGTATTTATTTTAAATATGCATGTATACAGTTTGAGATCTATTTACTCAGTAGAAAAATTCAAGAAAAATATAATAATGTAAATAATTATAAGTGAAGGTGAGAAAAATGGTTTGACAAATATTGTGTAGTTTCTAATTTACAGTAAAGATACTCATTTGATTAATTATGTATTCTTTAATCATGTCATTGGCCACATGTATTTTAATGAATAGAAATTAAATAAAATTTTTTAAAACTTCAGTTCCACCATGTAGTAGCCATATTTCCAGTGAACAGGAGTTGCATGTGGCTGCCCCTGTCATACTGGACAAAGGAGAGAGAAAACATTTCTCTCGTCACACAAAGTGCAGTTGGGCAGCACCGCCAAACCCTTGAATTAGACGTTGTAATCCAACAATTTCCTGTAGAAACCGCAAACATCATCATGACTCTAGCTCATTGCAGTGTAATAGCTACATCTCTTTTTCTGCGTCCTAGATTCAGGGAGTTGAGGATTGTCATAACAGCTGTGTGTTAAGTAAGGTAAGTGAGTAGGATAACGGAAGGGAGGCACTCCATTTGGGCTTATCTTCTACACAGACTGTGTCCATTCACCACCTTTATAAAAATATAGGGCTGGTTGAGAAAATTGACCAAAAGGGGAGTCTGTTACTCCAGAAGTTTCTTGCAGTACACAGGATGATAGAAATAACTATCAGCTGATATCAGGGTATATTATAAAGTACTTAAAACCTTCAATTTCAAAGAACTTGGAAGATAATATTTAAACCGTGTTGAACATTGCTATTTTCATCTAGAATATATTTTCCTTCGGAAAATAGCTTCTGAGGTTTAATTACATCCTGAGGTGCATATAGCAGAGGCAGATCCACTGCATGGTAGAATTCTCCCTCCCACTGCTGGTTGTAAGTTTCATCTTTCCCTGCAAGAGGATTTAGGTCATGGTCTTTATGTTCTTCTGAAGCACAGATTTAGGGCTATTACTGACACTGCCTTTATAGCTGTAGTTAGGACAGTTCTTGTGAACACTCCGTGGCTTTGTCCCTCCCCTCCTGTTCTCTCCCTTCTTTCCTTCTCTTCCTCCTCTCCTTTTTCTCTTTCTCTTCCTCCCTCTATAGTCTCTTCCCATCTCATTTTCTTTCTTCCTCCCATTTCTTTCCCTTTTCACTTCCTCTGTATCTTTCTTTCATCTAGGTGCTTTCCTCACTAGTGTTTACTTCTTACTGCCAGACAAAGCATCGTTCACTAGCATGAACCTACCCGTTAAGACTGACAGTGAGTTTAGTGATTGCTAATTTGGCTTTGCTTGTTTTCCTTGATGTTAAAAATAAAGATACGTATTGAAAGTATCCAAAAAGATGAGTTTAGTTTTTGTTTCCCTTCTAATCATTTCAGTTTTGGAGTTTTTACTCTGTCTTAAATATTTGATCTGGATTTAATCATCCAAATATTTAAGCTTGGGCTGGGGATGTAGCTCAGTGGCATAAGCAGTTGCCCAGCAAGGCTGAGGTCATGAGTTCAATTCCTGGTACCAAAAAAAACCACACACAGAAAACAAAAACAAATATTTAAGCTAAAAATCAGCCCAGCAAGACAACAAATTATGTCCATATACTCAAGGACTAATTTTATCCTTTTTTTCAGTACTCAGGATTGAACTCAGGGCCTTACATATACTAAGCAAGAATTTTATCATCTATTAATATTCTTTTCTTACATTTAATGAATTTTTCCTTAAAGGTGTAGGTAGTTTGATTATCTGAGTGCTGATGATAGATAGGTCAGAGAAAAAACTCAATATGATAATTAAGCTTGTCTACTTAACATTCATAATTTCAATGAATGATCTATTAATCTGATCCATCATGTGGATAACCAGTGTCCAGTGAATTAGAATTATGCAGATGTAATTCCACTTTAAGGGGCAGTGTACTGTACTGATAACTTGAACACATTCAAGGGCTGTCAATTCTGTTTTCAGTTCACTTTATTGCTATTTTTTTTCCTATATATTTTATTAGTTAATTTTACAGAAAACTGCATTTTATTATGGCATTTTTCATTGATGCATATAATTTACTTCATTCATATCCATCTTTCCCACCTCCCCTTTTCTGATCTCCTTCCTCTTGTCTGCTAGTGTCCTGTCTTTCCTGTCCTCTCTGTCCCCTTTATTTCATATAGGAAGGAAAATACATGCTACTTTTCTATGAGTTTGACTTATTTTGTGTAACAAGTGATCTCCAGTTCCAATCATTTTCCTGCAAATGACATTATTTTTTCTTCTTTGTGCCTAAATACTGCTTCATTGTGTACAAATAATCACATTCCAAGTTTTTAAATTCATTTTTCCATTAATGGCATCTAGACTGGTTCCTTGTCTATTATATGTTACGCCAGCATAAAAATAGGTATGCAGGTATCTTTATAGTATGCTGATTTTCATTCCTTCAGACATACACCAAGGAATGGTGTAGCTGAGTCATGTAGTAGTTCTATTTGTAGTTTTTAGAGGAACCTCTGTACTGATTCTTTTAGAGGCTGTACTATATTTTTCCACTGTTTTTTTCCCCTGTTGACAACATTTATTGTTTTCTGTATGTTCGGTGACACTGTTCTGACAAGAGCAAGATGGACTCTGAATGTGCTTTGGGTCTGCATTTCCCAGGTGGCTAAGTATTGAACATTTTTTCATAGAAGTATTGGCCATTTGTATTTCTTCTCCTAAGGATTATCTATTCATTTGCCCATTTTTTATTGGATCATTTGTTCTTTTAGAGTTAGATTTTTTTTTTTAGTTTTTTGTATATTCTAGATATTAATCCTCCAGCAGAAGAGTAGCTAGCAAAGATGTTTGTTACATTCTGCAGGCTGTCTCTCACTCTGGAGATTGTTTGCCTTGTTATGTAGATGCTTTTAAAATTTACATGACCTACCAAAATTTAACCAAGGATTTCTGTAATTTTCTTTGTTGTCTGTATCAAATTTTGGTATCAGGGTTAAAATAGCTTCATAAAATTAGTTTGGAAGTATTCCTTACTTTTCTGTTTTATGAATCATTTTAATAAGAGTAGTGGTCATGGTTGTTTAAGGTCTGGTAAAGTTGAGCAGTAAATCTGTCTGGGATGGGGCTTCCCTTCACTGGAAGCCTTTTCATTGCTGCTTTAATCTCATTGCGTTTTTAGGTTTCTTGTATTCTGTTGGGTCACTTTTGGTAGGTCATGTGTCCAGAAATTTCTCCATATATTCCAAATTTTCTATTTTATTGGAATGTATGCTTAAAGTACTTCCTAATGATTCTCTGGATTTCAATGATATCTGTTATAATATCCCATTTTTTCATTTTTAATTGTATTAATTTGTGGATTCACTTTGGGTGTTGGTTTGATTAAAGGTTTATCAATCTTGTCTATCTTTTTAAAGAATTAATTTTATTTCATTGATCCCTTGTATTCTTCCAGTTTCTATGTTACTAATTTCAGATTTGAACTTTATTGTCTCTTTCCATCTGTTTGTATTTTAGCTTTGGGTTTTGGTTTTCTGTAACTTTGAGATGTGTCATTAAGTTATTGATGTGTGTTCTCTAACTTTTTGATGTTGGCATTCATAGCTATGGACTTCCATCATAGAACTGGCTCCACTGTATTCCACAGATTCTGGTATGTTCTGTTTCCACTTTTTGATTTGGGTGACTTTTTAAAAATTCCCCCTTGATTGCTTCAGTGACTTACTGATTATTTTTAAGTGAATGGTTTGCCTGATATGGTTGCACATGCCTGTAGTCCCAGTACTCAGGAGGCTGAGGTAGGAGGATCACTGTGAGTTCAAGGCCAGCCTGGGCTACAAAGTGAGCTCAAGGCTAGCCCGAACTGCATAGCAAGACCCTGTCTCTAAACAACCAAAAAAAAAGTGAATGGTTTGACTCAGGTCACAGAGAAAGTGACCAGTGTTACCAGGACAGCAAAATGGAAGCTGAGAGGTAAGGTAACAAGGCAAGGAGTATAAAAAGCCACACACCCAGGTGCAAGTTCCCTTTCTAAAGCATTTTTGAATGATCATGATGCTATGTTTTTCTATAGTTAATCTTGGTTGATTTCTCCTTTTATTTCATTATGGTCTGGTTATATGCAAGAAATTATTTTAATTTTTTATATTTGCTAAGAGTTGCTTTATGGTATAAAATATATATTTGTAGACATTCCATGAGTTATTTAAAAAGGTATATTCTGCAGTTGTTTTATTAGATATTCTATAGATACATGAAAAGTTCACTTGGTTTGTGATATAGTTTAACTGATATTTCTTTGGTTTGGGGGGTCTGGATGCCCTATCTATTTTGAGTGGAGTATTGAAGTCACTCACTCTTACTGTATTGTAAGTTTTCTACCCCTTTATGTCAAGTAGTGTTTCATTTATTACATCGTTTATACCAATATTTGATACCTTCCTTATGTATTGTTCCCTTTCCTAGTATGTACAGTACTTCCTTGTTCTCATTAATTTTGAGGTTTACCTTATGTTAGAGTATGCCTTGTACTGCTTGCTTTCACATACCCATGTGCCTGGAATATTGTTTTTATCCTTTCACTCTCAATCTGTTAATGTCTGCTGGTGGGTGTATTTCTTGCAGGCAGCAAACAGTTGGATCTCAATTTTTAATACAGTCTGCCAATCTCTGGCTTTTAATTAGAGAATCAAGACCATTTATATCCAACACTAAAAGGCATGACTAATTCCTGTCTTTTTGTTGTTTCTTAATATTTGATTTTTTCTGAAACATAGCCTGTTTAATAAATGGTGCTGGAAAAACTGGCTTCCCTCTTGCTGAAAACTGAAAATAGACCCAAGTTTATCACCATGCAACAAACTTGAGTCAAAATGGATCACAGATCTCAACATTAAAACAGAAACTCTAAATCTATTGGAAGAGAAAGTAGGTAAAGATCTTGAAGACATAGGAGTAGGCAGAGAGTTCATGAACAAAAATGAAACTGCAAGGGAAACAATTTAAAGAATCAATAACTGGGACCTCATCCTATTGAAAAGTTTTTGCACATCTAAAGAAATCACCAGCAAAGTAAAAAGAAAACCCACAAATTGGGAAAAAATCCTAGCTGGCTGTCCCTAGGACAAAGGTCTTCTATCTAGAACATACAAAGAATTAAAAAACATGTACCTGTCCAAATTCAAAGACCTAATCCAGAAATGGGCATCTGAGATGAATGCACACTTCTCAGATAAAGAAATACAAATGGCAAATAAATATATGAGAAAATGTTCTACATCTTTAGTCATTTGAGAAATGCAAATAAAAACAACATCGAGATTTCATCTCACCCCAGTAAGATTGGCCAGTATTAAGAAATCATCCAATAACAAATGCTGGCGAGGCTGTGGAGAAAATAGGGACTCTACTGCGCTGCTGGTGAGATTGTAGACTGGTGAAACCACTGTGGAGAGCAGTTTGGAGATTACTCAGCAAACTAGGTCTAGAGGTTCCATTCAAACCAGGTATTCCCCTTCTGGGTATTTTCCCAGAAGATCTGAAAACATCATATCACCATGATATATGTGCACCCATGTTTATAGCAGCGCAATTTGTAATAGCTAAATTGTGGAAGCAACCCAAATGTCCATCCACAGAGGACTGGATTAAAAAACTGTGGCATTTTTATATAATGGAATATTACTCAGCTATAAAGAGGGACAGATTTGGGGCCTTTGTAGGCAAATGGTCACAATTAGACACCATACTCATAAGTGAAAT
>PVLD010025804.1:0-23161 GCA_004027595.1 Dinomys branickii
AGTGTTATTAGTTATTTGATTTTTTACGTCTGTCAAGATTTGACTTGTAAAGTTAGGTGCTCCATTATTAGGTGCATAAATGTTTAGGTTCGTTACCTCTTCCTCTTGTAGCTTTCCCCTAACTAGTATGTAGTGGCCTTCTTTATCTCTTTTGACTATTTTTGGTTTGAAGTTTACATTGTTTGCAAACATAATAGCTACCCCTGCATTTTTCTGGGGGCCTGTTGCATGGAGAATTGTTTTCCAACCTTTAACTTTCCACCTATGGATTTCTTTTTGAGTAAAATGTGTTTCCTGTATACAGCATATCGTTGGATTGTGTTCCTTAATCCAGTCTTCCAATCTGTTCCTTTTGACTTTTGAGTTGAGGCCATTTACATTAATGGTTATCATGGTTATATGTTGTCTTATTCTAGTCATGTTATTTACTTGAAGATTTCCTTCTTTTGCTGACTGTTTAATTATTTGTTCTGTTTAGAGAGTTATTTCTATAGCTGTTCTTGGGATTGTGGTCTCTTTTTTCTCTGTCTAAAATATCTTTTAGTGCTTTTTCCAATGCTGGTTTGGCACTCATGAATTTCTTCAGTTGTTCTTTGTCATGGAAATATTTTATTTCTCCATTGAATTTGAGGGATAATTTTGCAGGATACATCAGTCTGGGTTGGAAGTTGTTTGGTCTTAGAATCTGTAGTATCTCGCTCCAAGCTCTTCTTGCTTTCATGGTTTCCATTGAGAAATCTGCTGATTCTTATGGGCTTTCCTTTATAGGTGATCTGTTTCCTTTCTCTGGCAGCTTTTAATATAGTGTTCTTTTGCTGGATATCTGGGATCTTGATTATTATATGCCTGTGCGTGTTTTTCATTGGGTTATGGATCATTGGTGTTCTATATGCTTCGCTTAACTGAACTTCAATATCTTTTAGCTTGTTTGGGAAATTTTCTGCTATTATTTCATCAAATATTCCTTTTATATCATTTGTGAGATCTCCTGCTGTTTCACACACTCCTATAATTCTAATATTGTTACGCTTTGCCTCATCTTGCAGCTGTTGGATTGACTTTTCTTGTGTCTTTGATGATATCATGAGATTCTTCCTTTCACGCTCATAAGCTGCCATGCTGTCTTCCAGTTCTGAAGTTCTATCTTCGGTTTCATTGAAACAGTTTTTCATGCTTTCAGCGTTAGTTTTCAAATCCTGGCATTCTCTTTGGACCTGTTTCATTATTGGTAATTCATTCCTGAATTGCTCCTGTAAGGTTTCCATTTGTTTCCTATTTTCTTCTAGAATTTTGTCTATTTCTCGTCTGTGTGTATGGAACATTTCTTCCATCATTGTTTTCAGCTCGTTTTTTATCTGAGAAATCATTGTGCATATGTGGGTTATTTCTGCTTTAAGCTCTTTCATGTCCTGTTGGAGTTGTTTAATTTCGGATGCAATCGTTTCATATCTTGAAGTTATGAGGCTTCCTGGTTCCCCTGTATCTTCATCTTCAAAACTTGTTCTGGGTGGGGTTGAGTTTTGAGGCTGTGTTTTGCCCCTCTGTTTTCCCATTTTTGGGTATCAGATTCAAAATGTGGAGCTATAAATTCCACAGGCAGTTCAGCAGGCGGAGGTCTGCTGCAAAGGCTGCTCCAATGATTCCTTCTCTTTGGGAGAATGTCCCTTAAGCTTTCTGCTGAGATTTGTCCTTCTGTCTTCCCTTTTTTGGGTATCAGATTCAAAATATTGAGCATTAGATTCCCCAGGCAGTTCAGCTGGCAAAGGTCTGCTGCAGAGGCTGCTCCAATGACTTTTCTTTGGGGGAATGTCCCTTAAGCTTTCTGCTGAGAGTTCCGCTTAAAAGGCTGTCCAGATGTTATTTAGCTACTCCCTAGCGAGAGACCTGGGTGAGGTGTGTAAGACTGCTCCCCCGCCCTCCCAGGGTTCCCTGCAGGTATAGGAATGGATCTCCTCCCCCACTCGGTGATCTGGTCGCGAGCGCAGATAGCTCACCAGTTTTCAGAGTCCCTACAGGCAGGAAGGTTCCACGGTGCCAGTTTTTTGTGTTATGCTCGCGATCCGCCGCTCGCAGCCACTTGTTTCCTCACGCTCTCCGGGTCTGGGGGAGGGAGCGGGATGCTCCGCTCCTAGGCTGCGCAGCCTGCCTGATGTGCGCGAAATGTGAGACTGCCGGGCGTTGCCGCTGCTAAAAAGCTGATCTCTGTCCGGAGTCGCTGGAAAGCTGCGCCGGCTTGGGAGGTGGGAGGGACCGAGCTAGCTGTGGCCCCCAGGGCTCTCGGACCCAGCCAAGCCCCCTACCCGCGTGGAGCGTCTCTGGCTCCCAGCGTCTGGGGCTTTCCCGCATCTCGCCACGGCAGTTTGGGCCGCCCTACCGCATCTCCCCCGGCAGCTCAGAGAAACACGTTCAGTTTGATCTTCCCAGCCGAGGTCCCGGCATTCACGCTCGCCAAGTCTGTCTCTAGCTGGTGGTGTTTTTTAAGGAGGATCACTCCTTTGCTGCTCACCTGGTCGCCATCTTCCTGTACTGGTATTTCTTGCATATATATTTATGATTGTTATCTCTTTTTACTGGATTGTTCCCTTTACAAGGATGTAGTTATCTTTTTTATCTCTCTTAGTCAGTCTTGATTTGAAATTGACTTTATTTACAAATAGAATAGCTACCCCTGCTTTTTTCTGGGTTCCTGTCACATGGAATATAGTTTTCCATCCTTTGACTTTCAGTCTATGAATTTCTTTTTCAATTAAATGTGTTTCTTTCATGCAATGTATCGTTGGGTCCTGCTTCTTGATCCATTCTGCCAGTCTGTGTCTTTTGGTTGGTGGATTGAGGGCATTGACACTGACCATTACAATTGATATGTTATTTTCCTGTTGTTGGACTCCTTTCTTTCCCTCCCTGTTTAATTATTTGCCTTGCTTGATGAATTCCTTCTTTGGGGATTTATGGGGTTGCAGTCCTTGTTATCTCTTTCTAGAATGTCTTTCAAAATATTTTGGAGTACTAGTTTGTTGGTCATAAATTTCCTCAGTTGTTCTTTGTTATGTAAGTATTATTATTTCTCCATTGGTTTTGAAATATAGTTTTGCAGGGCACGTCATTCTGGGTTGAAGGCTGTTTTCTTTAGAGCTTGAAATATTTTACTTCAAGCTCTCCTCAACTTGAAAGTTTGTGCTAAGAAATCAGCTATGATTCTGATGGACTTTCATTTGTATGTGATTTGTTTATTTGCCCAAACAACTTTTAATATTCTATTCTTGTGTTGATTTCTGAAATCTTGACTATGATTTTTGTGGCTGTAATTTGTTTTGACCATGGCTAATTGGAGTTCTATATGCTTCACTTATTTGTCTGTCAAATTCTTTTTCTCTACCTGGGAAGTTTTCTGCTTTGGCATCTGTGAATATTTTTTCAATTTATTTGTGCTATCTCTTGCCTTTTCATTGAATCCAATCAATCCTAAATTATTGTTCTTTGCATTGTCTAGGAGCTGCTGTATTTTTTCATGGTCTCTTGCTATATTTAAGAAATCTTTCTTTTCATGGTCGCTAGCTGCAAGCCTGTCTCCTATATCTGAGATCTTGTCTTCACATTGGCTTAACATGCTGTGAATACTTTCAATGGGATATTATTCTCCTGGGTGTCTGCTTGAATCTGCCTTATGGATTCCATTTCTTTTCTATGCTGAGGATTCATGGCTTCCATAATTTTCTTAAGCTCCTCTATTTTTTGTCTGTATTTGCTCTAGAATCACTAAGAATGATTTTCATTTTGAACACCATCTCTACAGTTATCTGAGAAATTATTTCTGATTGATTTTTTCTAGAGCCTCATTCAATCACTTTGTTGTTACCATTTCGGAGAGGTCAGGTGGGTGCTTTGCAGACTGCACCCCTCAATGCCCTCTGAGTTTACCCTTGGTCTTGTCTGGGGTTGCATCTTTTTCAACTGTCTTCTTCTTTTCTTTTTTTTAGTTGAACGACTGCAGTGATGTTTGTAAATTGCCTATAGTGAGTTGTTTTATTGCTAATATTTAGAAACTGTAGGAGATGACTACTTCTAGGTATCTTCTAGGTTTAGAAGATAACTGGTTTTTGGTGTTTGAGTCTCCTGTAAAATCCTGCCTCTTCAGTTTGTTGGGGATAAGGAGTGACTGCCTTTTTGGCCCAGCCCCTTTTTCTTTGGCACTGTGCCACTGTATTTTTCATGACCCTTAGTCAATCTCAGTCTTGGAGTACCAGGAACAACAGCTGTTTAGAAAAATTACTTCACACTTGGCTATAGTGGTACCAATGACAATAACATAAACACAGCATAGAGAATGACAAACTGAAATAACCATTAATTTGTCACCTTTAACCATATGAACTAGATTTGTGGTTATATATCAAACTCTAAAACAAACCAGAAAACTGTATGCAGTGTACATGACCTTATATGTTAATTTTGTCCTTAGGGTTTAAAATTTAAAATGAGTTACAGAGAAAATAGAGAAGTGGAAAAAGTGGAAGAAGTTAGAAGTAAGGCTGGAGGACAAAGAGGGATCATGCTGTCTTTGGAAAATTGTTGCAGAAGATTGGAAGGAAATAAAAAAGGAAGAGCTAAAAAGAAGAAGAGAACAGGGCCACAATCACAGAGGGTCGAAACCACATTCACATGCATATAAATACAAGCTCAAACAATGAAGGAGAAAACAAACAAAAAAAACTACAAAAAAGGAGAGAGGGAGGAAGAAAAGTCCACTTCCAGGTTTGTCTCTGCTGTCACTGGTAAACAATGTGTGGAGACAGCATCCTGCTCTGTGTTGATTTATCCCAGAAAACCAGCAGTAGTTTTTTATGGCAGCGCGAGTAATCTCAGGAATACTGCACCCTCTGGCGGCCAGGAGTGGTCAGCGCACCTTCTGCAGGCCTGAGCCCACCTGCTCTGAGTTCTGAGTTCAGCCAGCCCCTCTCCAAAATGGTTCCCGGACAACTGCTTTCTTGTGCAGGAGAAGCAAGCCCTCAGCACTCCCAGGCAGCTAGTGCATTCCTTAATACCAGTTAGTGCAGTCCTTCACATCCACTGCTCCCCTTCACTGCTGCGTGTCTCTATGGAGGCTTTTGGGGTCACCAGCACTTGCCCTGTGTCTGCAGATTTGGGCTGCTCCTCTCCCTCAGTGCCTCCTATCTCAGGGAGAGGGCGCTAGTGGGTACTTCCTTCCTCTTCACTGAAGTTTCTCTCTTCACTCTCTCCAAGAGCTTCACTTCTTGCCTCAGTTCCTTTCTGAGTCCAGGGGACTCATTTCTCTCCTTCCTATCTTCCCCATGTTGCTATATTCCAGAGTCTGGACAGCAGCATTCAAAGAGGTTCCTTCTCTTCAGCTTACCACTCAGCCATCTAACATCGAAAATTCTGTTTTCTAAATTCACAGTTCATACACAGAGCCACACACACAACCATACAGTCTCATGAATACAGTGCAGTGTACCTCTCTCTATCTCTTCCTTTCTGCCCCTCCTTCTCCCTTCCTTCCCCTTCCCTTCTGTCCCCTTCCCTCCCCTCCCCTCTGCTTCCCTCCCCTTCCTTTCTCTTGCCTCCCCTTTCTTATCCTTCTCTCTGTCTCTCTTTTTGTCTCTCTCTCCCTCTCTTTCTCCATCCCTCTCTCCTTAATTTTTGATCATGCTTACTCTCTCTTACACCCCTACACCCCCCCCCACACACACACAGAATTGCTCAGTTGGGTTCTCAGTAAGAACATAAACACATACCATGTTTTTACTTTGTGAAAGAATACTAAATGAAATGTATTATGAGAAACTAAAAAGGATATCAACAACAAAATGCCAAATAGAATAGTAACATCTTAAAACTCAGTCCAGTGCAATATACATGCCCTGCTTTAGCATTATTGGAAACAGACACAGGGCAGACACCTGTCTGTTCAAGCATGCTCAGGCATTACTGTATCTCTCAGCCCCCTTGAGAACCAATCACAAGTAGTTTCTTTCCATTCTTTCCCCTTTTTATCTGAATTCTACATTTCACATTACAGAAGAATCCAAACTAATGGGTGCCCATGGGAAATAGCGCTTGATTTTTGCATTTGCTGATAGAATGGGTCAAATGAAATTTTAATCTAATAAACATTTAAGTGGGAAGAATAAAAATAGGCACATTCATTATTTCTATACATCTCCAAACCAGACAAGCTGATGTTATTTTGAGATCTTGGCAACTGGATTTTTTTTTTCAAATGAGCATTAAGTAAAATGGAGTCTGCATCATAATTTAATGTTTCTGCTAATGCAATTCTTGATTCTAATCTGGTATAAATTCATTGCAATTATGTGGTAGAATTATTTAATGTGATTTCGCTTGACTGAACCTATTATCATGTATTCACAAGAAGCTGTCTGGCAGTACCAAGCATGGGTATCACTGACAGGCAAACAGATTTCTTTTCTCAGTGCAGTAAAATATGTAATTTAAATTCATTTTCTGAGACTATATAATAACATTAAATATATAGAAAATTGTCTTCCTGATCATGAGCAGCTGAATTTCCACTATCCAAATATATCAGATCTCTACCATATTAATAATTTTATTACTTTAGAAAAAAAAAGGCTGTTTTAATCATACTTGACCACTTGTATTTGCTTTGGTTCTTGTATGTGTCTTCTTCTCCACAACTGTTTAGCATTTAAACTAATAGAGCTGACCATATGGCTGTAACATTTTTTTTGTTGTTATAATTTCTGACACTTTTTGGAGTGGGGATTAAATCTAGGGTTTATGCATAAAGGTCAGCTGCTCTACCCCTGAGCTACACCCTTAGTTCCCTGGTACTTTTATAATTGCTAAGACAGTGGCCCTAATGTTGATGTCCCATTAAAACTCATTAAGTGGATCCTAATGCACAATGACCCTATATTAAGTAGGTATGCTGTGGGAAGTCACTGAGTCTGGAGAGCACCACCTTCACAAATGAATGGGATCAGGAACTTTCTGAAAGAAGTTAAGATGCTTCTTGGCAACCATCCACTTGGTGAGGACACAGCAAGAAGACAGGATCTCTAAAGCAGAGTGAGGACCCCTGGGAGGCCCCCCATGTAGAATATCTTCACTTGGGCTTTCTAGTCTCCAAATCCTTGAGTACAAACTTCTTATAATCTACCCAGGCTTAAATATTTTGAGACAGCGGCTGGAATGGACTAAGACATTGGTGTTCTAGCATACCAGTTTTCCATTTGGACTCTAACTGCATTTCCTTAAAGTGTTCAAACAGAAAAAGGGCTACACAACCTATTCACATCCCAACTTTCTAAGGCTTGGAGTTAGTAAGTGACATGTAGAAACACAATAGATTTGCATATTTTGTAAGATTTCTTTCCCCAAGTCTTCCTCTAATACAGTTTGGTCTAAATTGCCCCTTAAAAGGGTCAAGTGCTCACAGGTGGACTTTGGTAAAGTGACCTTATTATGATGCCACTAGGGCTGGGGGTATAGCTCAGTGGCATAAGCACTTACCTGGCAAGCGCAAGGTCCTGAGTTCGATCCCCGGTACCGGGAAAAAAAAACAAACCCTATGATGCCACTAGCCTCAACTAGTTCATTGGTGAGCTCCTCGCTGAATGGGCTGTTAGGAGATCGGTCCCAGCTGAATGAAACAGATCACTATGTGGGGGATGCTTTTGCAGGGTATCTCATTGCAAGCCTCTTCCTTTCATTCTCTCTGGTTCTTTCTTGCTCTCTCTTCTTCCTGGCACAGGAAAAGCAATTTCCACCATGATATTTTGCCTTGGAGCCAGCCAGACACAGACAGAATCTTCTAAAACCATGACCCAAAGACCCAAAATAACTCTTTTTTTCCTTGGCTGTTGCCCCTCCCAGCAGATGATTTACGTAGATCTCTCCCTGAGGGCTGCTGACTTGGCTTAGCCCTGCAGACATCAGAGGGCTTTGGCCAGTACACATGTGAAGCCCTCAGCAGCAACTGGGCCTGCAGGTGACTTTCTCATGATGTCCCACCTTTGATCCTTCCATGACTCCCAGGTTGGACAGTTTCTGTGCCTCACCCCATTGACTACTCACTCCATTCCCAGGGATACACTCAAGGGGGCTCACAGGAGCGTCCTGCTGAGTCTTCTTCTGACAACTGCTGAACCACCACCCAGCTCCTGAAAACCAGGCCTTCTGGAAGGAGCTCATCTGGAGTGCTGCCTGTCTCATTCCCAATACTTAAAAATAAATGAAAGACCCAGTACCCCAAGTGATGGAGGAGTGCTAGAGAATACCAGGCATGGTTCTGAATAGCTCTGGAATTTCTTACAGCTGGGTGTTGACCACTACGGTGCAAAAGGGCAAAGCCTCTCACCATCTGCCTTGCCACTAGGTGGACAGCCCAAGAGCTTAGTACCTCTGTGCAAGGGTATTATGGCAAAACACTCATGGCATCCTCAGGGCAGCAAAGGAAAGCTGGTATAAGAAGGGTCCCAATTGTATTGGGAAAACAGAAAAATAAATAGTATTTCTTATTTTTCTGTACATGAAATTCTGTAGAGGAGTGATGATAGCTACCACACATAAACATGACTAATATGGGCTGAACAGAACAAGTCTCAGAACAAATGTATGTAAATTTTGAAAGAAGTACTTCAGCACATTTTGTTGAACTATATAAACCCACATAGATATGTACATTATATAACTGCTATGTATTGCCAAGAAAATGACATGAAACATATAAGATGCAGATGCTGGCTCCCTCTTGGCATATGAAGGGAACAAGATTAGGAAGGTGCACAGGAAATGTCCAAAGTGCTAAGAAATTCACATATGTAAGGCTGAGTGCATGATATGTCACAGGTGGGTGTTGCATTAGTACCTTAGCTAAATACATAGGTTATATAAATTCATTGACATCTGAAACACTTCAGATGGAAATGGGCACTAGCAAAAAGAATGAGTCAAAGAGCTTTAATGACACAAAGCACTGTGCTTGCCATTATATTTATATAGATGAGAAAATATAGTGACCATGTGTGTACTGTTTCCCATAACAGAACTAGGTAATTCTCTACTTGCTCACTACTTTGTTGTTTTGCTGTTGAATTTTATTTTTGTTTAGTTTTTATTAGTACATTTTTGCAGTGTATAATGCTTATTTTCTTTGTTGAGAGCTGATACGTGTACGTATCTTAATTCATTTTTATCCTCTCCTCATTTCCCTGTCTCTAAGTTCCCCTTCCTTGGGATAATGTTGAATTTCCCTCCAAATATATCATAAAGAGATAAATGAATTCCCTATTTTTACTAGTTCTGAAGATTTAAACTCTTGACCTGTAAATCCAAGTTACCAAATAAACTTGCCAGGACCTGTCATAGAGAATTGTGTTCTTTCCCTTAAATGTATAAGGGAAGTTATATTTGAAGTTTGTTTTGATCACCAACCTCCTGCTAATTAATCAGAGATAATGACTTTACCATTCTAATTAAAAAGAAGTAAGCTCCTTTATTAGATAGTTGAATATAGTGTATCTAGAATATTGACTGTTTTAAAGTGTTATTTTTCCAAATTAAATAGCTGTCAAGTTGGCTGCAATATGAAACACTGTTCTTTAAGATCTGTACCCAACACAGTGGTATTCTGTTTTACAAACTTAATTCCTTCCATGATTCTAGGGAAGATGGTCACATTCATGTTCCTCACCCAATGCAGAGTTTTCCAACAGAAGAAAAATTCTTCCAAATGCTTTTGTTTGGGAAGCTGACCAACAGAAGTGCTCACAAACCAACACATGACTGTACCATGTCTGTTCGATTGCTTGCTTTCATCACCTCGCCTCCACAGAGCACCGGATCATGAGTGAAGGCTTCTGCTCCGACACAGCGCATAGAATAGCCCAGCTCCTGAAGAGCCTGGATATGTGTTTCTTGAGTAAATGAGTGAAAATCTCTTGGGAAGGTTTATTGGTACAGGACATACATGACAGAGACACAAATGAAGCCCTAGAACGAGCTTGATACACAGAGAGATTTTGCGAAATTATATTAGCTAAAATTTCAGTAAGTTCAGTGGTACTGCTTGTAAACTTCTAAAATTTACATTCTTAGGTAAAATTGTATGTATTCATCATGGATAATATGATGCTTTGAAGTATATAACAGAATGTTTAATTCTAACTAAATAACATGTAAATTTCATCACTTTTGTGGTGAGGTTACCTGACCTCTCTGCACCTAGAGGACAATGTTTCTGATATTGTTAATTTAGGAAATATAAATTTCCATTGACTTTCTAAATAGTTAATGATCACTATCTTTGGTGCTAAATAGCAAGCTTCACATTTTTGTAAGCATCACTGCAGTGATTGTAGAATTCTTCAGTCATGAATGTTCATGGTTTTTTCAACATTGTTCATACACGTCCACTGAATTTTCTTTAGGTGAATGTCTGCTAATGTTGTTCAGCTGGCTTTGAACAAGCTGGCTTTGTGGCAGCTTCTGAATCACATCTCTGAGTATGGAGGGTCTACCTGGACTCAACCTCCCCCCAAAGACCTAAGAGCTTTGCAATGAAAAGTAGTAGCTGCCGACCTGGGAGAAATCACAAAAGGCCACCACAGAAGGCACTAGAATGAATCCACGCAGACAGGTTAAAACGCTGCTGTTGGATAACATGGCCAGAGTCACTACGGCTGAGATGGCAGCTGCCTGAGGCTCTAAATCTGTTGAATAGGAGTATGAGCAGCCTGAAGATGAAACTATCAGAATATGAAAAGCTCAGCTCTTAAAATAGCAAATTTAGATGGACCAAGATGAGAAAATGGATGATGGGTAAACAAGAAAGGAAAAAGAACTTGCTAAGATGATCTAACTCTGAAGAATGTTGACTGGGGCAAAACAGACATCATTTTTTGGTGTGGAGATAGACAGATAACATAGAATACTAACTACTAAACTTAATGAGAGACTTGGCAGTCTTCAACAATGTAACTAGTGATTAAGCATGGAATAAAGAATAAGGGATAAATATCGAAAACATTAGACAATATGTGAGATTTCCGTAACTCTGTGTGTGCCCACAAGCCAACCATTAATTTATTCATTCCTTCATATAGTAAACAATGATGTACTAAATGTTAAATGTAGGCCAGGAACTGTGTTAAAATTTGCATATTATCTCACCTATTACCTGAAGGAATTAATAGTGTCATTTGAATAATCTTTTTCTATTATATTCTTCTTTCTCCACTAAGTACTTATACTTGCAGTACATAGTGATTATATTCATTGAGGGGACTTGGATCATGAACACAACACTTCTTAATTCTTTGTATGTGTCATTTCCTCCTGGTCCCTCCCCCTTCCCTCCAGCTTTTTGCCCCCTTACAGTTTGAAAAACATCTATATCTCTGTTCCAGGCAGTGGTCACTAGAGAAAGAGATTTAATATTAGAGAGATATATAGATAGATATAGACAGACAGACAGGGATTTACAAGATAGGATTACAGTGGCTCCCTGGAGAGTCAGGTATGGAAGAGTGCAAAAGGCCCATGTGCACTGCAAGGTTGAACAGTCCTCTAGAAGTGAAGACTGAGGCTCCTCTGAAGCAACAGAAGTAAGTCTCTCTTCTGCTTTCCCTTTTTACTCTATGCAGGGTACAGGCTTATTGGATGGTGCCACTCATGCCCAGGATGGGTCTTCCATCTTCAGTAAATTCATTCAGTCACACTCAGAACTATGCTAAGCGAAACAGTGGGGTATTTTTTTCTGAAATTTATAACACAGTTAACTGTTACAGTCTCCACTTCCTATTATCTATCTTTATTTTGCTCTTTAACTTAATTATACTTTGGATTTTCATATAAGGGTAACTGTGAACTGTTTAAGCTTCTGTGTCCTGCAAATGACTCACATTTATAGCAAAGTAATAGTTGATTGTGTGTAAATACTGCCTTTTCCTTTCTATTTTTTTTCTATCATCAGTATTATTTTATTTTATGGAGAAAATTAAAACAAAATTGCATAGCAAAATAATGGAACAATAGTTAGTACATTCAGTATTACTATCTTTAGTTAATCAGAGTACAAGATGTGGGCATAAAAAATTCTCCAAGTGAGATTAGCACAAAGCTTTCTTTTTAATGAACTAAGAGAAACTAGTAGTATAACTATCTTGTATTTTGTTTTTTTCCTTTTCCCATTTTTAGTGAAGCAGGACATCACTCACAGCTGGAGGATACAGCATCTGGGAAGAAGTAGGTTAGCAAGACCCAAGTGGAATCAGTACCCCAGATAGATAAATCAGGTTCATTCAGGAAATTAAAGCAAAGTTCAGTTATATGATTGGACTAACAAGGAGAACAGTTTGAGAAGGCTGAAAGGCAATAGGCACAAAGGTTTCTAATCCCAAGCATGCTTTATCCTGGGCCTTTGGCTGCTAGCCTTCACCCTTTACAAATTTTCCAAGAGATGGCCCTGTGAAGAAAGTCATTGTTGTATTTGGTTTTGCCAAGTCTGAGGGGCTTGTCGGAGCCAAGGTTGTTGATTAGAATTTTGAAGCACCTATGTTAGGAGGGTGTAAAGTAAGCAGCTTTATGATCATAACTGCAGTGGGAAGCAGATTAGATTGAAACATGTAGTTATACCTACAAGTCTTACAAACAAATATCCCACTTCAGTGAATTTATTGTGAGGGAAAAAAAGGATATGTACAATGATAGAACTACAGATTTCATGGTGGCATTTAAAACAGTATAAGAATGGAATAAATTTACCCAACAATAGAGAACTGATTGAATAAATTTATAATGCATCTATGTCATGTGAGTCTTTGAATTCATAGGAAAGTATACAAAGATGTACTTCTTGGGTCAAAACTGTTTAAATATAGAAAAGCTTTAAAAACAAATTACACTTGCAGAACTTTTTTGGTAGGATCAGTGTCTATTTATATCTGTATGTACAGAAAAGGAAGATGTTAAAAGTAGAAGTTTATTAAAATGTTTTTAGTAAATTTTCTTGTAAGAAAGAAATATAAAAGTTTGTTTTCCAGTTTTTATGTGAAACTTTTATTACAGTTGTAGTAGGAAAAAATTTTTTATTTCAAAACGCAGGCAGTAAAATAAACACTTTGAGATTAAATTCATTGAAAAATAGAAACATTCTGCATATCACTTTAACATGTGATTTCTTTTTGAAAAAATCATAAGCCAGACTTCTTTTTAATGTGTGCAATTTCGAATCAGAACTTGCTTTTAAAATTTCTACTGGTAATTTTATTTTATTTTATTTTTATTTTAAAAGTAAAAGAACAAAAGCACTAACAAACATACACACATTGGCACAAGAACATTACAAAAACCAAACTACAGGTGGCAGGGGATTGACCATGGTTGTTGTATTACACACTGGTAGCTTCAAAGTGTATACTCAGGACAATACAAATAGACGTACAAGGTTGATCAAACAACTAATCACCGATTGTTTCCCACATCAATATGACATGAGACAACAGTGCAACCATGTCAGCCATCCCGCACATACATACATACCTACTCAGCTACCCCCCTCTTCCTCCTCTCCTTCCCTTCATCCCGATTGCTCTCTACCCTTCAGCAGTCTCCCTTCATACCTCCCGATCTATATTCTCACCTCCAGGTTCCTACACTAATGATACTATACGCCGTTTGCACATGCACATCTGGTTTACCTCACTTATGAGTATGGTCTCTAATTGTGACCATTTGCCTATAAAGGCCCCTAGATTGTCTTTCTTTATGGCTGAATAGTATTCCATTGTGTAGAAATGCCACAGTTTTTAAATATAGTACTCTGTGGATAGAAATTTGAGTTGTTTCCATGATTTAGCTATTAAAAATTGTGCTGCTATAAACATGGGTGCACATATATCACACTGATATGCAGTTTGCAGATCTTCTGGGAAAATCCAAAGAAGGGGGATAGCTGGGTTGAGTGGGACCTCCAGACCTAGTTTGCTGAGGAATCTCCAAACCAATCTCCACAGTGGTTTCACCAGTCTGCATTCCCACCAACAGTTCAGCAGAGTTCCTATTTCTCCACAGCCTCACCAGCATTTGTTATTGGATGATTTCTTGATGCTGGCCAATCTTACTGGGGTGAGATGGAATCTCAATGTTGTTTTTATTTGCATTTCTCGAATGATTAAAGATGTAGAACATTTTCTCATATATTTATTTGCTATTTGTATTTCTTTATCTGAGAAGTGTGCATTCATCTCAGATGCCCATTTCTGGATTGGGTCTTTGAATTTGGACAGGCTCATGTTTTTTAATTCTTTGTATGTTCTAGATAGAAGGCCTTTGTCCGAGGGGCACCCAGTTAAGATTTTCTCCCAATCTGTGGGTTTTCTTTTTACTCTGCTGGTGATTTCTTTAAATGTGCAAAAACTTTTCAGTAAGATGAGGTCCCAGTTATTGATTCTTTGAAGTGTTTCCCTTGCGGTTTCATTTTTGTTCATGAACTCTCTGCCTACTCCTATGTCTTCAAGATTTTTACCTACCTTCTCTTCCAATAGATTCAGTGTTTCTGTTTTAATGTTGAGATCTGTGATCAATTTTGACTTGAGTTTGGTGTGTGGTGATAGACTTGGGTCTATTTTCAGTCTTCAGCAAGTGGCAAGCCAATTTTTCCAGCACCATTTATTCAAGAGGCTAACTTTCTTCCAGTGGACTTGTTTGGCCCCTTTTTCAAATATTAGGTGGCTTAGTGTATTTGTGGATGTGGCTGAATCTTCCAGTCTGTTTCATTGATCTTCAGATCTGTTTTTGAGCCAGTACCAGGTTGATTTTATTACAGTAGCTTTGTAGTATAATTTCAGGTCAGGGATTGTGATTCCACCTCACTTGACCTTGTGTCCCAGAATTGCTTTTGCTATTCTGGGTCTCTTCTGGTTCCACATGAAATTAAGGTATGTTTTCCCTAGATCTGTGAAGTACGTTGATGGTAGTCTAATGGGAATTGCATTGAATCTGTACAATTTTGGTAGTATGGCCATTTTCACAATGTTGGTTCTTCCTAACCATGAGCAGGGAATGTTTTTCCATTTATTGAAATCCTCTTTGATCTCTTTTTTCAGAGCACTGTAGTTTTTGTTGAAAAGATCTTTTACCTCTTTTGTCAGATTGATTCCTAAATATTTCATTTTCTCAGATGCTATTGTAAAAGGCATGGTTTCCTTAATTTCTCTCTCAGTCTGTTTGTTGTTTGTGTATAGGAATGCTATTGATTTTTGGGTGTTGACTTTGTATCCAGCTACTCTGCTGAATTTGTCAATTAATTGAAGGAGTCTTCTTGTGGAGTTTTTGGGGTCTTCCATATAAAGTATCATGTCATCTGCAAATAGCAATAGTTTTACTTCTTCCTTTCCTATCCGTATTCCTTTTATTTCTCTCTCTTGTCTAATTGCTCTGGCTAATGCTTCTAGAACTATGTTGAATAGTAGTGGTGACAGTGGACATCCTTTTCTTGTTCCTGTCTTTAAAGTGAAAGCTTTCAGTTTTTGTCCATTCAGTATGATGTTGGCTGTTGGTTTGTCATAGATGGCTTTGATTAAATTGAGGACGAGGCCATCTATTCCTATCTTTTCTACGGTTTTTAACATGAATGCATGTTGGACTTTATCGAAAGCTTTTTCTGCATCTATTGAGATAATCATGTGGTTTTTGTCCTTGGCTCTATTGCTATGGTGTATTACATTAATTGATTTGCAAATATTGAACCATCCCTGCATTCCTGAAATAAATCCAACCTGGTCGTGGTGTATAATTTTCCTTATGATTCACTGCATTCTATTTGCTAGTAGTTTATTGAGTATCATTGCATCTGTGTTTATTAGGGAGATTGGCCTATAGTTCTCTTTCTTGGTTGGGTCCTTCTCTAGTTTTGGTATGAGTATGATACTTGCCTCCAGAAGTGAGTTAGGGAGAATTGCTTCCTTTTCAATTTCTTTGAAGAGTTTGAGGTGTATTGGCATTAAATCTTCACTGAACGTTTTATAAAATTCTGTTGTGAATCCACCAGAGCCTGGCCTTTTCTTTGTCAGTAAGTTTTTAATGACATTTTGAATCTCATTAATTAATATTGGGTTTTTCAGGGTTTATCTTCCTGGTTCAACTTTGGTAATTCGTACATTTCTAGGAATCTGTTGATTTCTTCTGGGTTTTCTATCCTATTGGAGTAAAGATTCTCAAAGTAGGTATTAATGATCTTTTGAATTTCTGTAGGATCTGTAGTGATTTCATCCTTTTCATTCCTTATTGCATAAATTTGAGTTCTTTCCTTTCTTTTTTGATAAGATTGGTTACAGGTTTATCAATTTTATTTACTCTTTCAAAAAACCAACTCTTTGATTCACTTATTTTTTGTAGAGTTTTCTTCATCTCAATTCCATTAATTTCTGTCCTAAGCTTTGTAGTCTCCTCCCTTCTTTGGGCTTTGGGCTTGACTTGTTCTTCTTATTCTAAAAGTTTGAGGTGCAACATTAGGCTATTTATCTGTTCTCTCTGTTTTCTTTATGTGTGAGTTAACTGCTATAAATTTCCACCCAAGGACTGCTTTCATTGCATCCCACAGATTCCTATAAGTTGTATTTGTATTTTCATTTGTTTGTAGGCATTTTCCAATCTCTTCTCTAATTTCTTCTGTGACCCATTGGTTATTCAGGAGGTTGTTGTCTAATTTCCAAGTATTTATAAAAATATTGGAATTCCCTTTGTCATTAATTTCCAATTTCATTGCACTGTGGTCAGATAATATGTATGGGATAATTTCAATCCTTTTGCATTTAGGTAGGTATGCTCTATGGGCTAGAATGCGGTCTCTTTTAGAGAAAGTCCCATGTGCAGCTGAGAAAAATGTGTATTCTGATGTTGTGGGGTGGAACACTCTGTACATATCTACTAAGTCCATTTGTTCACACATTTGGTTCAGGTCTGTTTTATCTTTGCTTAGTTTTAGTCCAGTTGACCTGTCTCTTTGCATCAAAGGGGTATTTAGGTCCCCTATTACAATAGTGTTATTGTTTATTTGGATTTTTACATCCGTTAAGATTTGCCTTACATAACTTGGTCCTCGAGTATTTGGTGCATACATGTTTAGGATTGTTATCTCTTCCTCTTGCAGTTTTCCCCTAACTAGTATATAGTGGCCTTCTTTGTCTCTTTTGATTGTTATCAGTTTGAAGTTTATATTGTCTGCAAACATAACAGCTACCCCGGCTTTTTTCTGGGAACCTGTTGCATGGAGGATTGTTTTCCAACATTTGATTTTCAGTCTATGGATTTCCTTTTGAGTAAAGTGTGTTTCCTGTATACAACATATTGTGGGATTCTGTCTCTTAATCCACTCTGCCGGTCTGTTTCTTTTGACTGGTGAATTGAGGCCATTTACATTGATGGTTATAACTGTTATACATTGGCTTATTCTTGTCATGCTGTTTACTTGATGTTGCTTTCCTACTTTTCCTGGTTAATTTCTTGTTCTGCTTAAAGGTTCCTTTCTATTGTTGTTCTTGGGATTGTGGTCACTTTTTTCTCTGTCTAGAATATCTTTCAGTACTTTTTGTAATGTTGCTTTGGCACTCATGAAGTTCGTCAGTTGGTCTTTGTCGTGGAAATATTTTATTTCTCCATTGAATTTGAAGGATAGTTTTGCAGGATACATCAGTCTGGGTTGGAAGCTGTTTTGTCTCAGAATCTGTAATACCTCGCTCCAAGTTTTTCTTGATTTCATGGTTTCTGTTGAGAACTCTGCTGTGATTCGGATGGGCTTTCCTTTATAGGTGATCTGTTTCTTTTCTCTAGCAGCTTTTAATATTGTGTTCTTTTGCTGCATATCTGGGATCTTGACTGTTATATGCCTGGAGGTGGTTTTATTTGGGTTGTGGCTCATTGGAGGTCTGTATGCTTCTTTTACCTGCGCACCAGTTTCTTTTACCTTTCTTGGGAAATTTTCTGCTATTATTTCTCCAAATATTCTTTTTATGTCATTTGTGTTGCCTCCTGCTGTTTCACTGATTCCTATTACTCGCACATTATTTCTCTTTGCTTCATCTTGCAGCTGTTAGATTGTTTTCTCCTGGTTCCTTGTTGACTTTAAGAGATCCTTCCTTTCACGGTCATTAGCTGTCAGGCTATCTTCCAGATCTGAAATTCTATCTTCGGATTCATTCAAGCGGTTTTTCAAGCTTTCAATGGCAGTTTTCATTTCCTGGAGATCTTTCTGAGACTGTTGCATGTGTTCTAATTCATTCCTGAACTGCCCATTTAACATTTCCTTTTGTTGCCTTTGGTCTTCTAGTCTCTTATCTGTTTCTTCTCTGTATGAGCAAAGCATTTCTTCCATTATTATTTTCATTTCATTTTTTTCCTGAGAGATTATTTCAGATTTAATCTCTTCTATGGCTTGTTGGAGTTGTTTCTTTACTTCAGATATGATCATTTCAGAAATTTCAGGTATGTGGTTTCCTAGTTCTCCTATGTCATTGTGTCCTGTACTTGTTCTGGGTGGAGTTGTGTTCTGACAATGCATTTTGCCCCTTCGTTTTGTCATTTTGAATGTCAGATGACTGGTGCTGAGCTACTGACTACCCAAGCAACTCACTAAGGACTCTAGGGACCCTAGTTTACCTGGATGTTAAACTAAACCCAGGGTGGCAGCAGACTGTGGATCACTGGGCCCAGTCACCCCAGGCAAATGCTGGGGTGCCTGGCTTAGACCACAGCCGCTATAGTGGGAGAGTGCTGGGGTTCGGAACCCGAGGGTCCAGTGTGTGGATTGGAAGAGTGTGGGTCTCAGCTTTGAAGCCTATGGTGGTTAGGCAGCGGCTTCTGTTTCAGGTTCCTGAGGTAGCTGGTCAGGGGGTAGCAGGGCTCTCCTCCCGACCCCGAGGACCCCAGAGCCTGAGGCTGATTCCTCTCTGCAGGTCTCATCCACCAGCAGAGATAGGCCCTCCCAGTTGGATTTCCTTCCTAACTGTAAGGTGTGGAGCTTACCAGAGGAGTAGGGTTGCGCTGCTCATGTGATGTGGCAGGTCACTGGAGAAAGGTTCTAGTCGCAGCGGCGGGAGGCAGATGGTGAAACGCCCACCACCCAGGTGTCTGAGGGAGTCCACTTTTGTCTCTGGTTAAAGGTCCCAGTCACACAGTTGGGGCTCAGGCAGGAAACGCCGTGCCACCCAGGTGTCTGCGCGAGTCCGCCTTTGTCTCTGGTTCAGAGGAGAAGGGTGTCGCATCTCCTGTGTCCCTGCAGGTCAGCCTCCATCCCTGGAGAAAGGTCCGAGTCACCCAGCTGGGACGGACCATGAAATGCAGCGCTGCTTAGATATCAGCGTCGGTGGGTCTTTGTCACTGGAGTGAGATCCGAGTCCCATGCCGGTGGGCCTCTGTCACTGGTGTAAGATCCAAGTCGCACAGCCGGGATTGGGTGGAAACGCCCTTCCACCACAGTCAAAGGTCTGTTACAAAGGCTGCTCTAATGGCTCCTTCTCTTCGGGAAAATGTCCCTTAAGCTTTCTGCCAAGAGTTGCACTCAGAAGGCTGCTCAAATGCTGCTTTGTGGGCCGAGCTCCTCCCTGCCCAGAGTTCTGCTCAGGCGGGCCGCTCAGATGCTGCTTTGTTGGCCAAGCTCCTCCCTGCCCAGAGATCCAAGTGGGAGTGTGCACCCGCCTCACCTGCCCAGAGTTCCACACAGGCAGAGGGGCCGCCTAGGTGCTGCTTTGTGGGCCGAGCTCTTCCCTGCCCAGAGATTCAGGTCCTTCCTTTCCGTTTTAAGTCAAATTTTTGAACAGCTTGTACACTACTAGTCCTTGTATGAAAGCTAGCATTGGAAATAAAATTAGACACACTTCTAGCCAATTCTAGAAAGGGCATTTAAAAACAATGAACACTGTCAACATCATTCTGCAGCACATTTATGGGGAGTGATGGAGTAGAGGATGAGAGGAAGCATTTTGGTTGTGTTAAAGGGCAGAGGCCCCAGCAGGTAGGAGGTGCTATATGTAAATAGTCACAGGAAAGGATTCCTCATATTCAGAGTTGTCCTTAACACTGACATTAAGCATAAGTCCTCAAACAACAGTACCAAAATATAAAAATCCTATAGTTTGATTATAAAACGTTTATATCATTTGGCTTATTAGTATAAGCCTCATCCAGCACAGCTCTCGAAGTTCCCCAGGGGAAGGATTGTGGGGGACAGAGAAATAAAAATGAGAGTCAGAATACAGAAAGCTGAGGTTAGGAGGAGCCCCCTCTCTCTGGATGGGAGGAGATGAACTACCCAACCACTGCAGTGCATTTATTTACACAACCAGCAGGTTGGTGCCAGATGATACCCCTCTGCCTAGCAACCTGCCTGCATGGTAGCCTAAGGGCCTGGCGTTCTCTGGACTGGAGCAGCTTGTTCATGTGGCTCATCTAGGGTGCAATTTGTGCTTGGGAGTGCCCTTTCTGCAGCACTGCACATAGGACTGATCTCCATCTTCAGCCACTCCCCACAAGTATATGTGGAAATAGACACGTAAAAAATATGTAGACTAATATTACGTTTTAATTAATTTTAAATCCCTTACAAAAAGTAAGGTGTTCCAATCTTTCAAAAATTTTATCATTCCTTTAATCATTCTTATTTTTCTAACCTTTTTATAAACAGCCAGTAGCTTTAGGGAAATCTATTTAAATTTTTTAAGTCTTGATATTTTTATTAACAACAAATAAACTAATACCTCATCTGTTAACTTTCTTCTGCTGTGCAGCAAGCTACCACAACTCAGTGGTCTAAAGCAACACCCACTGGTGATCTCACTGTTCCTACAGGTGAGGGGTTTGGGCTCCCTTTACCTTGGTCCTGTGCTCAGGACCTCAACAGGCTGTGGTCATGGTGTTGGCCAGGGAAGATTCTCATCAGAGGCTCAATAACTTCTAACTCATGTGGTTAAGGGCACAGTTCAGTGACTAGCCCGGTTCATCCAGGATGTTCTGCCCTTCTGATGATGTCAAAGTTTACTGATTATGAATTATAATCAAGCCTCTAATACCTCTTCGGTTTTACAAGACAGGGACAGTAACATCTCATCACATCAATGTGTTCTGCACATTATCAAGAAACAGGAATTACAGAGGGTGTGTACAACCAGGAGTGAGAATTTTAAAAGCAATCTTGGAATTTTACCAACCACCATTACCCAGTAGGTGTGGTGACATTTAAAAGTGATTACATGTGATATTATTTGTGGCTCCTTACTTTGGTGAATTGGAGGTTACTACCAACTCAGTACCTTTCCTCTCAGGTTCTGGCCATTTCTGAGAGATCATGCTGACCATAGATAGCATGGTTGTCTGGGTTCTGGCAAAGTGCAGATCTTGTCATGGAGGGACACAGGGCTGTCCCCAGTCTCTATTGCTCTTCTGTGGAGTAGTCTCTGGGATGGATCAGGGCCTGGTCACTCCTCTGTGTTCAAACACAGGGTACTTGGGCCTGTATCACTTTTCAGTCTGCTCATGCAGATCACCAAAACCCACTACCAGCCACTCTCCAAGGAGGGATGACACCACCTGGAGATTTGTAGGGGATCAGCCCAAGGAGACAATGTGTGATTGACCTTACTTTAAAAATTTTGACATATAGCATTCCTACAGCAGCTTGCTGAGGTTATGTAATATGTTACTAAGTTTATTTTTCTGGACATAAATGGTCTTCAAATAAATTCTTCAGCATTTCTTTCTTTCTTTCTTTTTTTTTTTTGGTACTGGGAATTCAACTCAGGAACTTGTGGTTGCCGGGCAGGTGCTTGTGCCACTGAGCTATATCCCAGGCTCTTCAAGTAAATTCTAACCCAGCCCTTTAAATAAAACCACTACAGCCTTTTGAAAACAGGTAAAACTCTCAAATTTAGATCATACTTGCAGAAATGTAAAAAGGGAACCAATCACAGGAGAGCAAATGGAGATGACCTTCCATTTGATTACATACAAGTGCTTTTTAATTTTATTTCCTTACCCAACACAGATCAGCCTTCTGCATAGATGCATACATCTTATTTTTATTTTTTATTCATGTTTGTGTTGTATGAACTTTGCATGGTCCTGAACACTGTGTTTTTTCCACTGCCTGAACTTCCTGGAAGCAGGGCAGCACCCTGGCCCAGAGCTTATAGTTCCGCAGTCGTCTCTAGACTTTGGTCTCCCTTAACTTGATACAAATTGATAGGAGGAAAAACCAACAGTTAATCCGAAGTCGAGGTAGCTTCTTCCTAGCTAAAATGCTTTCTGCAAATGTTTTGATTCCTCTGACACAAGGTATCTAAATGTGCACAGTAATACAAGAGTGTGGTTGCATTATAACCATGTGATAATAATAATAAAAAAAAAAACATTCCCTTTACGTGTTATAATTCTGCTTTTGTAGGTTAGGCCCCTTCACTCCTGAGAAAGGAAATAGTATGCAGAGGAGGCCATCCCACATGAAGCTAGAATCCAGATCCCATGATTTCCTGAACTAGGAATTTCACAGGGACTGTCAAATCCTACAAAACTAATAGAATTGGGACTGACCTTATAATTTCTTAAACTTGGTATAAAAAATGCAGCAAAGCAGTGGGCAAGCTCTAGGGCATTATTTGTGCTTTACAAAATGATGATAGATTTGATTGCTTCCTCAGAAGAACAGAGTGGAAAGCTGGCAGGTGGAGGCCTGCCTAGTCTGACAGCCCTCATGATACAAGGACCAAGACTGTGGTCTGGAAGCTTGCCTATCCTGTCCTTACAACTCAGTAAAGTTTCTGAACCCAAAACCTACTGGCAAATGTTGTTCTGTGAGTAAATAGAAGTTATCTCTCTATTTTCACTCAGTCCAAAGTGTGTTAGATATCCATGCATTAGAAATGCATTTACAAATCTTTTGGATTCTTTACACTAATGAAATGAATAACTTTGCCTGGTCTGTGTGGTCTTGGAAATATCCTCAGGCACTTTGCTCTTGACTATTGTAACATCCTTTGTCTTTTACTGCCATCCGCACAATTAAAGTGGGTTATTTTATATTATTTCATAATTGATTTGCATTGTTTTATAATTGATTCATCTGTGCCTTTTCACTAAAACAATGTTGGAAATACCTCCAGAAACTTAA
>PVLD010025805.1:0-23156 GCA_004027595.1 Dinomys branickii
TGTTTTTTGAAGGAGAAGCTGGTTTGAGACAGGGCCTCACTATAGCCCAGGCTGCGTCTGAACTCACTATGTGGCCCATACTGGTCTCGAACTCATGATCCTCTTACCTCCATATCCTAAGTGCTGGATGACAACTACGCACACCACACCCAGCCCTGCTTTCTTTTGCAAATTATTAAATATTTGAGGCATCCAGGAAAGTTGTCAACTACTATGGAGAACATACATGGATCTAACACCTGGTGTAGAGTTCATCGTGATGTACGCATTAGGGTTTTGTTTTTGTTTTTAAAGGGCTCTGGTAGATACGGTTGATGGATGTGGACGGCCCGGTCCCAACCCCTTTGCTCCCTCCCCAGAAGCTGCCCCCATCCTGACTTCGGTATTTCTCTTTCCCATAAATGTTTTTCTGTTCTTTATGTGAACACTATGGAATTGTTTTGCAAGTAAATGTGCTGATGTGTTTTAATTCTTCCCCCAAAACACCAAGTTTATCCACATTAAGACGTGTAGCTCCAGTTCATTTGCTTCAATGCCACGTTCCATTCCAGCGGGACTCTGCCCTAACTCACTCACCACGTGCGTGTGGACCTGAACCCGCCTCCACCGCTTCGCTCTCATAAACAAGTCTGGCTCTTATCCTGTTCATGCATGTGCGTGAGTGTCTGCAGCAGTGGAAAGACTGCGTCGTAAGCAAGCACACGCTGTGCTGGTGGTAAACTGCTCTCCAAACTGCTGGAATCAGCTTAGACTCCCACCACACCAACACAGGACTCTCTACTGGACAGTTCGGCCTTTTCCAACCTAAGCTACCATACACATTAATGAAAGTCTGAATTTGTAAAGTGTAAAATTATGTAACCCTAATGTGTCTCTTGTAACCTTCTATCCCTACCTAGTCCTTCTAAATTTTTTTTTTTTTTTTTTAGTTTTGTGAAGTGAAATTTTGATCAGCTGCTCTCCGCAGGCCAGGGGAAATCCAGCCCCTCTCACCTGGCTATCCACTCAGCGGTGCCCTCGAAGAGGTCTGGAGTGATGATGTTCGTCAGAGAGGCCACCGAGGTGGCACAGTACGCACTTCTGGAAAGACAGAAACAGAGAGGAAACGTGTTAGGCATTAAAGAGGAACCTAAGCAAGGCTCAGGGAACTTCTTGGGCAGATTATCTGCCTGGCCCAGTAAGCTGGAATCATTTCCTGTCCTCACTCTGACACTTGGGCAGTCCTCCTGGCCTCCAGCTGAGAGGTGTGACGTTCTGTTTGGACACAGTGGTTCATGCCATGGCTCCTATGAAAGAACATGACATTCTATCTCCCTGCTTGCACACAGTCACATCTACATCAGAGGAAACAACAGCCATATCAATTCATACCGAAAGTGGATTTTGCCGGGTATGGTGGTGCACACCTGTAATCCCAGCACTCAGGAGGCTGAGGCAGGAGGATCCTTGCAAGTTTGAGGCCAGCCTGGGCTACAAAGTGAGCTCAAGGCCAGCCTGAATTGCACAGTGAGATCCTGCCTCAAAAAAAAGACAAAAATGGATTTAGCTCTGTTCAAAGGAGCTACAGTGCTCCCACCATTCTGCGGTGCCATGGAAGGACGTGCTACTTCTCTCATTTACTCAGATGTCAGCACTGTTTTAGACCCAGGATTGCTCTCCGGGTGTGGCTTAAGTATATTAAAGGTTAACTACACAATTTTTACAACATAGTCCAAAGGAGGCCACAGAATTCTAACAGCTGCTTAGATCAAATGAGAGGGAAAGTGCTAGGGGATCCCCTTCTTTAACTCCTGGAGGGAGGAAAGAACCCCGCCTTGTCTTCACACACCTCACCAGTACAGACACAGATACACACCTTTGGATGAGAAAGAAAGAACACTGTTTTCCTTTTGCTGTTACGGATAGACTCCATGCTAAATATATGACCACCACTAAGCTACGTCCCTAACTCCTGGTTTGTTTTTTTTAACATTATCATATTTGATTTGGAATTATTCTTGCCATTTTATCCTTTCAGCTAATTCTCAGGACACTTCAGTTCAGCTTTCCCCTGCATGAGACATGTCCACACATTGCCTTTTTCCCTCTCAATGGTCTTTTCAAATATCCAGCACGAGGAAGACAAAAACTATCTGTTCTATTCTGCTCACAAATCCTTTTCCTAAGAGCTCCTCAGGAACATTAAAGGGAAGAAAAAGATGGATCGAGTTTCCATCCTATTCCACAGGGATACAACAGGAAGCCTAATTCACGGGCGTATTCCGGAGAGATCTCTGCAGAAGCTGCCAGCATTACTCTCCCACCAGCATGTGCACCAGCCAGGCTCCTGCTGGCCAAGGGCATGGCACAGGCGGCAGGGGCAGGTAGGTCGTGGTCACACTGCCAAATGTAGTCATTTACCACAAGCTGATGTCCAAGGTTGGGTCTACTTTCCTTAGGCTTTGGTCCTCTCAGAGGGGCTCAGAAGTATTTGTCTTAAATGCTAATGTAATCTCTGAGGCGGGGAGGTGGCCCATGAAGGAGCTTGCCTCTCACCAATGTGACAGTTGATGCCTTTTTTTTTTTCTTTTTGAGGCAGGGTCTACCTAGCTATGCAGTTCAGGCTGGTCTTGAGCTCACTTTGTCTTGAACTTGCAGCAATCCTCCTGCCTCAGCCTCCCAAGAGCTGAGATTACAGGCATGTGCCACCACATTCAGCGAATGTGAGAGCTGAGGAGTCCCAGATCTCACGTGGAACTGTGTGTGTGTGTGTGTGGCGAGGGGGGACATACCACACACAATTTTGCCAGCAGTTCCTTCCTCTCTCCCTGTACCCAGTCATCGCAGCTCTCAGACTTGTCTCCTCTTAACTCCCCTTGTTGCAGCCGCCCAAATCCATCCTATCACCCACCTGATCAATCTCCTATCCTAAAACCAGACGACTTTTACTAAAAGACTTCTCTCCATTCACGACAACTGGAGAACATCTCACAACACACACACCAGATCACATAACTGCCAACTTAAAACCTGGCGGGATAAACTCCAGCCTTGTGAGGGCTCCTGGCCCGGCTGCCAGCTTTGCCGCTCCCTCGGCTCCTTCTGCCCTCAGACCCCCAACACCTTAGCAATGCTCAGCTTCTCCTTGAACACCGCCATGCTCGGTCGCCTGTCTCCCCCCAGCCCCTCCGGAGGTCCCAGGTCATATAATCTAGATTAAATAGAATAAATCATGGCTCCTTCTTTAACTGTGACATGATTGCTTGCAATATCTCAGGCTGTGAACACTTGAATAAGCTTGTCTCAGAAACTAACCCGACTTGTGACAGACCTAAAGGGTCATCTAGAGATCACCTCTGTCAAACCCAGCACGAAGCAAGCTGGTTCTAGGTCCCAATGTCCTGTCCCTGCTGCTTCCAAGAAGGTCAGAGCCAATGGCTGGAGCTTCCAGACAAAGGACAACTATGAAACATCAAGTGAAAAACATCAAGTGTCCTACAAGCCAGGAGAGGAACCTAGATGCAATCCACAAGCTCTGTCCACCATATACATTCCCAGGGATTGAACCCAGGGCCTTTACACTGAACTACATCTAAACTCCTTTTTATTATTTTGAGACAGAGTTTTATTAAGTTACTAAGTTGCCTAGCCTGGGCTCAAATTTGCCACCCTCCCGCCTCAGCCTCCAAGACTGCTGGGATGACAGGCACTTGCCATTGCACTGGCTCGACGGCAGGAGAGAGAGGTGAGGAAGAGTACGGCCCCTGTGCTCCTCACGCAAGTAAATCCATTTTCTTGGAGAAGTTGCCCAGCTTTTGTCTAGCAAAAACGAATCAGAGCAAAGAAAAGACCAGCTTTTGGACAAATGAGTTTTAGGGAACAATCGTATCCAGAAAGGCATACAAGAAAGTATCACGGGAACTTCCTATGGTTTGTTTGCTTTTGCTTAATATGAATAAGTGTTTTAAAGTTAAGTGTCAAGACTGCACATCTAAGACAGGAATGAAAGTGTGGAGCCCGTGGTGTCAGGTAAACCTGTTTCTTAGGAAGAATGAACACAACACTGTCTTAACAGTTAGATCGGCTTCCCTGGTATGTGCAGATAACTAATCTTATTTTGTTGTTGTTTGAACATACGAATTACATACAGAGGAAAATCTCTCAGTAAAGGTCCTTGCAACCCCACTACCTACTTTTATCTGCAGTGGGCTTTATGCTCAGCAGCTTTCATGGCTTTTCTCTCCCTGTACTTTCAAACCAGTGATTAAATCAGACGCTGAAGGCAGAATATTAATCACCATGTGTAAAAGCAAACCTAGGCAATAACAGAAACCTCACCAAAAATGTATGTCTCAGACTAAGGACACAAAATGGTATAAAATGTCAGTGATCCACTGCCTTTGAGAAATGACTTGTTAAAAAAAAAAAAGAGAAATGACTTGTTCAGTGAGTGTTCTGCATGCTTTTTAAATATTCTTCTGCCAGGTGAGAAAGTAATTTGGTAGGTATTTCAGACACTTTCTTTTTGCAATCCTAGGGACTGCACCAGGGCCTGTGTATGCTAGGTAAGTTCTCTACCACTAAACTATAGTTCACTTCCGGGAAGATGGTGGAGTGGTGAAGAGCAGAGAAACAGCCTCAGATTTGGTGTCAGATGCGGAAAAACAGCAATGTGGGGAAAAGAAGAGGAGGGAAGTGTGTCTCCAGGACCCAACAAGTAAGTACAGTGAGAAGAGAAGCCCACAAGGAGAGTGAGGAGAGAGACCTCACTGCAGAAGGAGGTGGCAAGCGGCATTTTTTCCCTGAGCCCTAACTCCCTGCATGAGAGGGTTAGCTCACACCTGCAGACACAGGGTGACTGCTGACAACCTCAGAGGACTCCATGCGGGAGCACACTGATGGAACAGAGCAGTGGGCACAGTGCTGCAGTGGCTGGTAACTTATTCAGCTTTGGACACCCCCCAGGAGAGGGTGACTGGCTGGTAGCAATCTTGCTAAGAGGCCAGTTGAGCTTGGAACTCAGAGCAGCTTCCAGCAGGCTACATCTCGACACGCCCAGTGTCAGGTTGAGGCTGCCATGTTCAAGTCAGCAGGAGGTCAGGGAGCCGAGTTCAGGCCAACAAGAGGCACATGGAGCGTTGCAGGTTGAACAAGTCAAGCTCCAGCCTCTCAGTCAGAAACCAGCCTGAACTTCAGTGGAACTAAAGAAGCAGGCTTGCCAAAATTATTCACTACCCCACTGAAAATCTACGGCTGGCTTGCTGGGATCAGTCAACACGGATCTGGGTTCTGTCTGCCCACTCTGTCCACCAGTGAAGCAGAGACATGCCCTGATGTGGACTTTTTATTGTTTTTCTTGAGTGTTTGTTCTTGTTTTTATATGAGTAGGAACAATTTCTGGTTTTCTTGTTGTTCTGTTCTTTACTTTTTTCTTCTCTCTTTCCTTCCTGTTTACTTCACCAGTTTCCCATAATTTGCATAATCTAATCTGATCTTTTTCTCTTCTTCTATTTCCCTATTTCCCCCCTACAACCCCTTTTAAATTGTCTCTCCTGAGGGTAAAATCACCATATTGAGGGCATATTTACTGTATACAACTTTCTGGTTTGTTTTAGATTTTATTTAACTACAAATACAGTTCATACAGTTAAAGGTGACAAATTAATACTTATCACAGTTTGTCATTTTCTAGGCTATATTTGATGCTATTGTTATTGCAGATTATACTACTTTAGCCAAGGGGACATAATTGTTCTAATCAGTTGTTCTTCCTGGTATGCCAAGACTGAGATCATCTAAGAGTCATAAATAATACTCCTGGTCAGTGCCAAAGAACCAGAAGCTAGGCCAAATAGGCCACAACTTTTCATCTCCTATAAATTGAAGAAGTAGGATCTTGCAACAGATTCAAGCCCCAAAAGCCAGCTAAACCTAGAAGACCTCTCTCAGAAGTAGTCATTTCCTAAGTGCTCTAAACACTAGCAATGAAGTTACCTGCTGTAAGCAATTTATAAGCATCAACCCAGGAATTAAACCAAAAAAAAAAAAAAGAAAAATGAAGACACATAAACAAGAAGCAATTCCATACTTGCAGCTCACCGACAAACCCAGGAGACAGTGAGGTGAAATAGTTTGAAAGCCACCCATCTGGACTGTCTGAAGTGACAGCAGCAGTAACAAAACAGATGAATGAGGCTCTAGAAAAAAAATCAGACCAGATATAATCTCTCAGATAACTACAGAGATGGTCACCATAATGAAAGACATGGTTAGGGACTATGACATGGGAAAGAAAACTAAACCAATGCCATTTTGTGTTCTAGTGACATTTTAAAGCTTCAGTTCTTGTTTCCTTAATCTTCTTTCTCATAAATGTTGTCATAGTTACATAACCCGATACCACCCATGCTTTGTCATAAAACTTCTTGTCCTGTATATAAAATGTCAAACACCTTTGTTCCTTTGTCACAATCTAAGCCCATGCTTGGTAGTCTTTTCTATAGCTGCACTAAATCATATCAACACCCCCTACATAGACCCAGAACTAGAACTGTGTAACTATTCTCCCCTCCTACATTTCAAAGTCAGTGCTTGGTCATGTACTGGGTGTCCACCGCTGGTCCTCAATAAACTTGCTTGTCTCTGCATCTGGACTCTGCAGGTGACTCATTTAAATCAGTGTTTATGCCACAACAAATATGGAGCAGATACAGATTTTTTTTAAATACAGGGGCTTAGGAAAATGATGGAATTCATGAATGCCCAGTGTAGGAAAGAAACAGAATCCATGAAACAGATTCAAACAGATATCCAGATTAAACATCCCACTGAAAGTATATACCACAAAATGAGCCAATGTGAGGACAGAACATCATACGTAGAAGACAGGATTGTGGTTAGCGATCATGAAAGGAAAGATTTCTTAAAAATAACAATGAAAAATCAATAACATGAAAAAATCAAATAACATGAAAAATCAATCCAACAGCTGCTAGGTGATGCAGAGAATAACAAGACTGATAGGGGTCAGCCTGTTCACAGAAGTAATGGCAGAAAACTTCCCAAGCTGGGAAAAATAGTTTGACATAAAGATAAGTGAGGTATATACAATTCCAATCAGCCATGATAAAAAAGCATATAAAAGTCATGCTTCCAGAAATTCAACAAAAGAACAGAATATTAAAAGCTGTTAGAGAAAAGAAAGAAATCACCTGTAAAGGAAAGCCCATCAGAATCCGGGCAAACTTCTCCATAGAAACCTTGAAGTCAGGGAGAGCTTGGAGTGAAGTATTTCAAGCCCTGAAAGAAAACAACCTCCAACCCAGATCGGTGTATTCCCGCAAAACTATCTTTCAAAATTGATGGAGAAATAAGATACTTCCATGACAAAGAACACCTGAAGAAATTCATCACCACCAAACCAGCACTCCTAACTGTCCTGAAATATGGTCTAGAAAGAGACAAGGGGGCTATAACTCCACAAACACCAACAGGATGATACCATCAGGAAAGGCATGTAATTAAGCAGAGGGAGAAAAAAAAGAGAACAGGAAGATAACATGACAAGGATAAGTCAATGCATATCACTTATAACCATCAATGTAAATGGTGTCAATGCACCAAGCAAAAGAAACAGAGTAGGAGAATGGATCAAGAAGCAAGATCCAACAATATGCTGCATACAAGAAACACATTTAATCCACAAAAAAATTCATAGACTGAAAGTCAAAGGATGGAAAACAATACTCCATGCAACAGGAACACACACAAAAAAGCAGGGATAGTTAGTCTATTTGTAGACAAAGTGGATTAAGAGAGACTAAAAGATATTCCCTGGCCTTTTTTTAGACAAGGTCTCATAAAGTTATCCCAGCTGGCCTTGAACTCACTGTCCTGCCTCAGCAACCCAGGTAGGTAGGATTACCAGTCTACGCTATTGCACCTAGCCAAGCTGTAGTTCTTGGTAAAATGCAGTAGTAAGCTTGACCCAACAGATACAGATCAGTGTGTGTAACTCATGGCTCTGCACTCTGCTGATCCACAAGGCCTCTGCACCCTCCACAGCAACTCCTGAGGGGCTCAGACGAGCACAGGTGTTCCATGTTCTCAGGGTCTTATCCAGTTGATCAGAAGTTGCCAACACATGTATGTAATTCCCAGCCTTTGGGAGGCTAAGATAGGAAGATCACCAGGAGTTTGAGGTCAGTCTGGGCTACATACTGGGTCCAGGCTAGCCTAAATTACACAGCAAGACCTTGTCTCAACAAAACAGCAAAAAATAAATTGATCAGGAAGTATTACTGGGTCCCAACCGGGCTTTCTTCTCTGAAAGATAAAAGATTATACTACAGGGTAATTTATGGCACATCTTTTCCTTTTTTTTCTATTCTTTTTTACTGGCAACTGTTATTTCAAATGATCTAGAAGAGAAGTGTGTGTGTCCGTTAGGTACATCATTTTACACCAAAATTTTATGATAAAAGTATTTTGTTTCTAATACTTTGAGATTTATATAAAGGAAGTGAAGAGACAGTGACCCCTGAGGCATGATACACCTGTATCATATCTACAAGGACTGTGACACTGCATCAGGGACGCGCCATCCCGCCTGCCACTCTGGGACAGGGCAGAAGCTCGGCCGGGCTGTTCCGGCTGCGGCATCTCTGACAACGGAGCAGCTCTGGGAGCCTGACGCGGCTTCGCACTCACCTTGCGTCCACCTCACCTCCCGCGTGCATGAGGAAAGAGCCATCGGGCTGCTTCAGTGAGTGCAGGTACTGGAGGAGCTTCTCTCTGTGACAGCGGGGAGGGGCCAGAGGAAGCAATGGTCAGCGCAGCGCAGCAGGTGGAGCCCTTCCGAGGCCGGGCCCTGCCCGCTGCGGCCGTACCTGTTAATGATGTCGTACGCCTCCTCCGTGCCGATGATGCACAGTGCGTTGACGGCTGCATACGTGGGTGCCAGGTGCGGGTGCTGCCCAGGGCCCCCTCCGAAACCCCCATCTGGGCTCTGGCACAGCTCCAGGAACTGACACACACTAGGTACGTGGCCAAAGGGAGAGACAAAGTGGAGAGAGAGCTTTAATTTCAAAACAACAAACGTTCCCCAAAGTCCACATCTTTCTAAATATCTCCCCTCCCTCAAAAGGAAAAAAAAAATATGCCCCCAAAACTTCAACGCTCTACATAGCTATCATCAAGTTTGTACAGGCTCCTGCATTTTGTATTTCAGCATCCCAGAACGCAAGGCTTCTAGAATGGCCTCCTCCGAGCCTTTCACTCCGCGCCAACCCTGGGTGTGGGGCACCAGGTCTCCTTCCTTCGGGCTTCGCTGAGTACCTCGTGCTCACCTGCTTCCTTCCCCGCTAGCCACCCAGCCTCAGCCCGCTGCTGAGACCTCCCCTGAACACCGAGATGCCTCTCGAGCCCCCTGCTACCTGCGCAGCACTGCCGCTTCCTGGCCCCACTCCAGTAAGAAGCTCGCCTCTGCACCTGGGGAGAAGGAGAGGGGCACGCGCCACACTCAGCCACGGTGGCAGGGGCATAGGTGATGCACATCGTAAGAGAACTCTGCAGCCTTTGGGGTCTGCACACCGATCGAAAAGGAGGAGAACTGCTTCCTGAGGGTTTGCCTCTGAGCGTGCCATCGAGATTTACATTCCTGCTTAGGTGACATCAAGAAAGCCCCTATTTGTCCAGGGTCCTCCGAAGTTCCCTGGAAGGGAGTGTTCCAAGAAGCCCCCGCTGACCAAGTTGTCTGCCCACGACTCAGCAGGCCAGTGTTATGGGGAAACCTGCACTTAAGAGACCATGCAGCAAACTATTTCTTTCCAGTGCTCGCCCCTACCCTTTTTTTTTTTGAGACAAGGTCTCACTATGCACTCTGTAGCCCATACTGACCTCAAACTTTCAATATTCGTGCCTCAGCCTCCCAAGTGCTGGGATTATAGGCACGCGCCACCACAACCAGCTTGGCACATTTTTAAAATAGAAATGGTTCCAATATATTTTCCAAATCATCCATGATTATACCATTTTCCAGAAACAAATAGCGAACAAGCTGAAACCCTAACGAGGGTGGCCGCAATAGCCTGCTAAGGTTTCTCTACTACAAAAGCACAAGGTTAGGGTGACGGAAACAGTAGCTCAGTGGCAGAGGACTCCCAGTGAGCATAATCCTCAGCAGCATAAAACAACAAAAACTTAGTGTTTTTTAAATGAAGAAAGAAAAAGAGTCACCTAAGCAGTCCCTTCCTTTCCCTGGCACCTAAGACATAACTGCGCTGAAGTAACACTCCTGACCCAGTAGCCTGAAGTCTGGTGTGAGTGAGGGTCTGAATGTACCAGACACCTCAGTTTGGCCCGGCCCCGAGCCTCAGCTCACTAGCGGCATCTGACTGTCCCGGGCTGCGCGCGGGAGAGCTGGGGGTGGGGCTCCAGACCTCACTTCCGCATACAGAACATTCTGATCCGGAGGCTTCCCAACTTGCAATTTAAGGAACTGCCAATGTGACCACGAGGCCACCAGCTGTCTTCAGCAGACTTAGCAGTTCTGAGAACCAAAATGTCAATGGGACTCCAACCTAGCAAAATGGAGAGAAAAACTAAGAGACCAAAAATTCACCAACTAATTAAAAAAATTATAAGCAGGAAACACTGTATAAACAACAAGCATGGCCTGCTTTGGACTCCTTTAAAGATACTATCGATATATATATCTTAGATGTGGCCGTGGGTCAGCTTTCTTTTGACATCAGCAATGCTCTCTCAATTCTAGTGTCCACAACAATCACCAGCAAAGTGGGAAACGATGTTTGGAGAGCAGGGATTTTTAAAACCCAAATGTGTGTTGTTAGAATCACTGGAGAGGGCAGGGGATATAGCTCAGTGGCACAAGCGCCTGCCTGGAAAGCGCAAGGTCCTGAGCTCGATTCCTGGTACCAAAAAGCAGAAAAACAACAACAACAAAATAGAATCACTGGAGAACTAATAAGGAATACACAGGCCCCAGCCTCCTAAAGCCAGAAAGAGCCCAGATCTTACTTGGGTGCTTAAAAAAAAAAATCCAGCTGGGTGTGGTAGTGCGTACCCATACTTCTAGTACTCTAGGAAGCTGAGGCAGGAGGATGCCAAGTTCAAGCCCAGCCTGGGTAATTTAGTAGCTCAGTGAGACCCTGTCTCAAAGGTACAAAATAAAAAAGGCTAAAGAGGTTGCTCTTTAGAGATAGAAAATGCAAAGGGCCTGGGTTCAATCCCCAGTATCCACATACACACAAAGCCAAAACAAAAACCCAATACCACAGCCACACCTAATATGGATTAACATATTCAACATATTAACATATTAACAACACTGAGGACACACCCAGGGAAGAGGATCAAGTTCAAAGCAAGAATGTCAATGATTTACTGTCAGTCTTATACAGGGTTTACTTGGACTTTCAGGTAATGGTTGAAGACTATTCTAAAGTGGTTGGTTCTGGACAAGACCACCACCAATGAGGATGGAGGACTCAAAAATATATGCAAGCCTGGTGTGGGGATGCACACCTGTAATGCCAGCATTCAGGAAGACTGCAAATCTGAGCCAAGCTTGACCAACTTGTGAGACCCTGTCTCAAAATAAAAGTAATAAAAGGGCTGGGGATATAGTTCATTGTGAAGGCCCTGGCTTCAGTCCCGCATACTGGAAAAAAAAAAAGTATGCCCAGGAAGCAAATAATACAAAACAGAGAAACAAATCAGAGTCTAGAATAAAACCAGTGAAACAAAAACAAGTACCCAGTGCTTGGGAAGGCAGGGGAGCTGGTGGGGCACATGAACACGAGCGAGACGGGAATGAGCAGGAACACAGCAGGAAAGGGTCAGTCCCCGAGGGGGCAACAATCAACAACAAAAACATGCTTTGTTTGTTTATAGAGCTAGGGACTGAACTCAGGACTTTGAGACAAGGACTCTGACAGGGAGCTACAACACTAGCTCCGCCCCTTTTATTTTACTTTATCTTGAGATTGGGTCCCACTAAATCGCCCAGGTTAGCCCTAAACTGGCCAGTCTCCTGCCTCAGCCTCCCAGGTACCCTAGCTGGAATTATAAGTGTGTGGCACTATGCCTGGCAAAAAAAACAAAACAAGCAAACCAAAATAAAACAACACACTTTTTAAAGGCATCATAAACATAGCATTGTTCAGAATTATATATGGCCCTAGCCTCCATCTTATACAAAGGGAGCTCATACTAGAGTTGTAAAATTAGCGAACTACAAAAACAGTTAAGAAGTAGAAAAAATATAAAAAGGCTTAATATTACAAACAACCACGGTGAGAAGCTATGCAGAAAAATACTTCATGTGTACATAGGGGGCAATTATAAAAAATTTTCAACTAACAAAATTGAGGGTAATCTTGGCAAGAATTCTGGTTAGATTTGAGAGAATGACTTCAGCACTGGGGTTACAGCCCCAGTGTACTAGGCAGTACAGTACTTGCCTCGCACACACAAGACCCTGGATTCAAGCCTCAGCTCCACAAAAAAAAAACAGAAAAAAAAAACTTCATCCCTTACTAGGCCACCACAGACAGATTTAAGGCCTAAATAACGGTGAGGATTTCTAGTTTTGCATGAGCAGTCACTCCTGAACAGGAGCGGAAGCAAATGCAAGAGGTGGGGTGGGGCGGGGGGTGGGGGGGAGGCCGCTGGGTTTCTGCTTGTCCTCCTGTGAAACAGCTGCATCCCGACAGAACTGAGCAGCAGGGCTTGCGCTAGGTGGAACCCAATAGCAGACAGATAAAAGGCAGGTTGGTTCCGAGGCTGGCACCGCTCAGGGTCTTCTCTGAGCGTGGACAGCCCTTTGGGCAGCTGCTGCTTTGAAATCCAGGTTGGCTCTGAACAGTGATGCGTCTCGGCTTTGGCTGGACTAACATGAGTGTCTGGGTCATTCTCTGTTGCAGGGACTGTCATGAAGAGGGTACTTAGAGCACCTCTGATCTGTGCCCTAAACACCAGCACAATCTGGCCAGAAACAACGCCTGAAGACGAATGCCTGGGTACGGGGGCCCCTGCTGAAAGGCAAGGAAACATACCATGTATACTTTAATGTAAACATTAAAAGGAAACATCCTCAAGGGTTACTAATGACCTCTGAAAGGGAAACGTTACAGTTTGTGTCTGGATGTTCCCTCAAAGCCTTGTGCAGCCATAGGGTGGGCTTCTACAGTCTATTTTTTTTATTCTATTTTTTTTAAGAGTTTATGATTGATCCATGGCCCAATGCTGGGATTATGGGTGTGAGTGCTGCACCCGCCCCGGGGCGGGCATCTTGCACACCAGGTAAGGGGAAAGGCTCGCTCTTCCCTCTGCACTTCTCCTTTTTGCCCCCGTTGCTTTTGCTGTTTTCCACCACCATGAACAGTTGCCCTCTGCCATGCGCCGCCCTGCCCTGGAGCCAGCCGAGTATGGCCTGAAACCTCCACAAACTGTGAGCTAAATAAACCTTTCCTTCCTTCATTTTGGGCTTTGGGTATTTTGTCTCAGCAATGGGAGAAAAGTAACCAAGACAGGAAATAATAAAACACTAATAACAACATGTGAATTTATCTCTGGAAAAATTTTATAAGCTCAAAAATTCTAAAATGGTTTTTAAATGAAAGACAACTTTTAACTTTTTTTTTTTTTTTTTTGGTCCTTTTGAGAAAGGGTCTCACTATACAGTTCAGGCCGGCCTTGAGCTCACTTTGTAGCCAAGACTGGTCTCAAACTCACAAGGATCCTCCTGCCTCAGCCTCCAGAGTGCTGGGATTACAGGTGTGCACCACCATGCCTGGCCAATTTTTAATTCTTTCAGAAACTAAAAACCTAACTTTAACAGTGCAATGGTCTCCTTGTGGTTCTCACTTTGCTCTGTATTTTTAGGACAGCAGCTTTTAATAAAGCATGGGACATTCTTTACATGATGCTTCCTCCAGCACTACAATCATTAAACAAAGTAAATGCCAGACTCAAAATATTAGTTTACTTTTTGTAAATGAACATGTAAATGTCTGTATATAATTGCTTGAGAGAAGCCAGCTAAATTTCCCTCTAGAAACATCTGATAGCACCAGCAGTAAAAGCCTGGCCTTGCTGGCCTTGGTCAGAAGTCACAGTCGCTGACACAAAGGATTCTGGCCACTAGAGGGAACTCAGCATAACACATTGTTCCCTAAACAAACACAAGCACAAGACTGAACAACATGGGAAAGCGCGAGAAACTCCTGTGCATGTGCAGTGTGTGTGCAGCCAATGCCAGGCGCAGTAGGGCACAGGGAAATAATAAAACTCCACAGCTACACCTGCCTCTAAGCCACCATAATACGTGTTTGAAGGAAAAAAAAAATTGATCACATTTCAAGGTGCTCCTTTTTCCTGTGCAAAATAAATCAAAAGGTAACATCCTATTTCAGGTAGTCTGAAAGGGAAAATTCCCTGTCTTTTTATAAAAGTCAGTAAGATTGCTCAGAATCTTAGTACAACTAGTTTATTTCCTTATAGGTCAGGGCTACTTGGTTCTGTTCACAACCTCTGCATTACTATCTGCATCTGGAATTAACTGACTGCTAAGCACGTAAAACAGTAACATTATTGGAAAGTCCAAGTTACTCTTTAAAAGTTCATTAAATTAATGCTCAGAAGAGCTAAGGCAGCTGTGAAGGAGATGAACTCAGGCATCAAGTGATTCTTGGGCTCAGGATAAGTCAGTCTCTTTATTTTTCGGTCTTTTGAGGCAGGGTCTCTCTTTGTAGGCCAAGTGGGCCTCTAACTCCTGACCCTCCTTACTCTGAATGTACCAGATACCTCGATTTGGCCCGGTCACTGCAGGAAGTGCCATCATTGTCTCCCAGCTCCTACCTGGTCTATATCCCCTGTCAGGCATGTGCATGTCACTCACACAAAACCCTCCATTTCTTTCTGCTTCTCTGCTGGGCGACTTTCCCATTCTTAGCCGAGTGTACATCCTGAGTGTGTAGGTGTGGGAGGGGGAAATGCACCCCCCTTCCAGCCCCAACTGGTATTTCAAAAACACATGGGCCTTTATTTTGACAATTAAATTCCTGTTGCTGCAGAAACTGTGTCCAACTGTACTTCCAGTGCTGGAAGCGATCCTGATGATCAAAACAGCGCATGTTTTCTCTCCGCCTCAGAAAGTGGGTGTCACAGGGTTATGGGCCTAATTCCTTATTATCTTCCCCATCCACACCCATCACAAGACACCCTGCCCAGGAAAGCGAGAACGAGGGGTTATTGTTAAGACAGAATGAATGAGACAATGTGGCTTCTGTTCTGACCTGCCGGTGTGGCCGAGGCACCGACACTGTGCCCAGGGAGGGCTCCGGCGGGCCTCCACCAGTCCGCACAGCCGCCACCTTATGCTGGGAAAGCCGAACTTGGCTCAGGGGCCTTGGGTCCCCTCTTCCTGGCTCCAGGAACACCAGGGGGACTGGAGGGATGCAAGCCAGGAGAACGGGCAGGCCCTGCGGGCCTCTTGGATTCCATTCCAGGCCGTCTTTTCCTATCCCCAGTATCCCTAAGACTGGAGTCATGATCAGTTTTTTCTTAAGATATAAATTACAACAAGCTTCTGAGAATGAGCTGCCATTCTGCAAAGACCATCTTCGCAAGCAGCTCAGGAAGAATCTCAGTTGCTTAGATCTAGTCATCAGAAGGTTATAAGAACTTTGAGTCATGACACTGGTGCACTAAGACAGTAACCCATGCAGCCCTGTCAAGAGCTACTCGGGCCGCAGCAAAGGGGAGGAGGTGCTTCTGAGGAGGTGTTGATGGAGGGCAAAGGCAATTCTGCTCCCTGAGTTTCCTACGCTTCCCCACAGATGCCACGCAAACATATCCTGTACTTCCCAGGGAAATCGTGTCAGGGTTGGTGGTAAAAACTTTTCTCAAAGATCAGAGCCAAGAGCCAAAAGAAAAAGGCCACAGAAGGAATCAGAATCCTTCTCCTGGGAGTTCAAAGCCTTGCTCCACCCACTGGCTTACAAAAGGCATTTCAAGTGGAGGAGTTTCAGGAAGCTGCTGGAGAGCAAGAGAAGGGCACCTGTTTCTTGGTAGCAGGTTTTTTTTTTTCTTTTCATCACAACAAACAAAAAGGAGCCCCAAAGTCAGGACGCAGTCCCAGAGAACACCCCATGCCCTGCCAGACTCACTCTGCAGCCACTGTCTGGGGGATAGGTTCATCCAGGAGTTCCAGGCTGTGCAAGATCCAGTAGCAGAGCCATGGGCGGCTGGCATCCAGACACTGCAGGAGGACGAGAAAACACACCCCTTATTCACGGTCACCCCAAGACGCTGCTGACAAGGCTGGATCTGTCTCGCTCCCTGGAGCCTGGCAATGGGAGGAGGGAGCCCTTACTCGGTGAACGAGGGCTGCTTTCCTCTGTGGCCCTAGCCAGGACTGAAATGACCATCTGTGAGAAAAAAAAAATGAGATTTAAAAAAAAAGTTGACTTTAGACCCAGCAGGCCTCTGAGGAAGGCCAACACAGGACTTTTACACTTCAGGCAGTTACAGGCTGCTCTCTTCCTGGGACAGACCCCCGGGATCTCTGCAATGTCAGAAGAGTTCATGGATTAACTCATTCCCAGATCCAATAAATATTTGGTAACTACTTGTGCCAAGCACTGTTATAGACACTGGGAGCAGACAATGATTTCAATTCTGGAAATGTTCAGGGTATAGAATATGTCGTTTTATTTATTTTTTTTGGTACCAGGAATTGAACTCAGGACCTTGTGCTTGCCAAGAAGGTGCTTATGCCACTGAGTTAGATCCTCAGCCCAGAATACGTCATTTTAAAAGAAGAAGGCTTTCAACAGCAACACCAAGTACAAGTTACCCTGTGTCTTTTGGAACGTGATGCCTGAGCACATGCTCCCAGACAAATGCTGGAAAGTCTTGAGAGATGACTTGGAAGAGACTCATTCTGCCTGGGGAGCTAGCAATGGCTTCTAAAGGGGACGTGCAGACCGACCTCAACTGTAACTCCAGGCCCATACAGCTCCTGAGATTCAAGGCCAGGCTGGGCAGAGAGCCGCAGTGGAGCTCCAGTTATAGAATAAGGTCCAGGGAAATTTTTTCTAGATTATAGAAAAAACTAAATGTTACAGCTAAGACAAGAATGTAAGTTTTTAGACTTTTAATCTAGTGCTCATTTGTTTGTTTGTTTTTTGTTGTTTGTTTTGTCTTTTTGAGACAGGGTCTCCCTATGCAGTTCAGGCTGACCTTGAGCTCACTTTGTAGCCTAGGCTGGTCTTGAACTCATGATGATCCTCCTGCCTCAGCCTCCCAACTGCTGAGATTACAGGCATGAGCTCCCACACCTGGCTTAGTGCTCATTTCATCAGCCCAAACTGCTGCCCTCTTCAAAAATGAGCTGACAATCCAAGGTGTGGTTCATGCTCACCTGGGGGCTGGGTTGGTGGGCCACTGAAGCCAGGCTAAGCATTTGGGCCGGGTGTGGATCGCAGTTCCTCTTCCCACCAGCCTTTGAGCAAATTACCTTACCTGTGCCTGTTTCCTTCCCCATTAAAAACACAGACGGCCCTACTTCATGGCGTGACTACAGGGTTAGAGGACAGAAGGTAAGGTAGGATTTTACTGACCGCTAGCTGCTGTGGCATTACCGGTACCACGCTGACGGGGTCTGCTGCTGTTTGTATCTGAAATGGGCCTCAAAAATCTCCTGTGTTCCAAGATACGGTTTGTGAAAACGACTGGATCGTGAGCTTGCTGACCTCACCAAGGAGTCAGTCCCGTGAGGAGCACGCGGTGAATGGGATGTTATGGGGTGGGGCCCAGCGGGAAGAGGTGGGTCACTGGGGGTGAGGTCTCGGCTGTCCCCTCTCTCTCTGCGTCCCGGCTGCCCCAGATGACAGTGTTCCTTGGCCCTCCCTTCTGCCCAGGACCTGGCCAGCCACGCACTGAGGCCTCTGAAACTGTGGACCAAAGGAACTCTTTCCTCCTTGACCTTCTGTATGTTAGGGACTTAGCCCCAGCGACAGGAAAATGACTGACATAGGACACTACCAATGAGGACGTGACTGGGGACTGAAACTGAACCCTGATAGCCCACAGGCCAAATCCAGCCTATGGATGTGTTTTGCTTTTTTTTTTTTTCTAGTCAGAGTTTCACTATGTAGTTTCAGCTGGCCTTGAACTCACTTTGTAGCCCAGGCTGGCCTCAAATGCACAATGATCCTCCTCCTGCCTCAGCAGCAAGATTACCGGTGTGCACCACCACGCTCGGCTGCTGGTTTGTTTCATTGGAATTGGTTTCAACATTGACGTCCACTCAGAGTTGGGCCAACAGTGTTAAATACATGGGGTGCTCTCTGGGCTTTGTTCTGGTCCTCTGGCTAGGAGGGAACTAGCTCAGCTCAGGGCAGCGGGCTAGGCCTGACAAGATAACAGACTTGCAGCCATCAAAGGGGTCAGGAGAAAGTGTGCGAATCTTCAGCTGTGATCGCATGGTAGAGGACAGCCTGACTCCGTCAAAGGGCCTCACTCGCTCTAAGAGAAGATACAACTTGGGCAGGCCGGTTCTGCCCCATCAGAAGGGGTGTCCCAGCTATGTGATGGGGCACCCTGGTTCCTGCCAGAGCCACACGGTGTGTGTGAATCTGCAGCAAATGGGGCCCCACAGCGCTTTCCGTTCAAATTGAGGGGAGTGCGAAGAAAGAAGTGGTAAAGAACTTGACAGAGAGAACTCCTGGGTAACATACTTACCTCGTAGGCATCAGTCAGTTGTCGAAGGCCTCTTTTCAGATAGTGGAAGTGCTTCTCCCTCTGCAAAATAAGCCTGCAAAGACAGACAGCCTATAAGCCTGTTGTAGTAGCTCATGGTTTTTTACACAGGCACAGGCATGGGCACGCACCCACACACAAATGTGGGTGCGCGTGCGTGCGCGCACACACACACACACACACACACACATACGTGCAACCCCAACAGCTTGTGGTTCCAGAGGACAACCACATCAGAAAGGAGAGAGCTGCATGGGAAAGTCTCTGAGATGCATGAAGACACCACCAGCAGACGTGCTGACACTGTGCTAACTGAAACTTGCCAGGTAGTGATGCTCCCCCAGGAAGTCCACCAACATCCACGCAAGACAGCCACCCTGTGCCTCTCCATCCTGTAAGCCCTCGGTTAGCCGCTGTCCTTTCAGGCTTTCCTCTGGGATCATGCGCTGAGCTCTGTACTCCTTCCCCGCCTGCTCTCAGTTATTCATCCATTACTCCCTCCTGAAATTCCACTCCACATGCTGACCCATGGCCCTGGCCAGAGGGCAGTGCTTGCCTTCTGCAGCCAGCCACCTCCTGGGCATGGAGGCCAGCAGTGCTGGCTTTGAAATGGAACGTGCCACCTGAGACCACCTGCACAGTCACAGAGAGGTGCTGCTTCATGCATGGCATAGCAAAATGACTTTCTGATCATGGAAGGAAGAAAAGAGGGAAGAGCGTTCAGATATCCACTGTGCCTGCTGACTACGGAGACTACAAGAAAGAGAACCAGGCCCTGTTCAGGTAGGCAACTCTAAATCCTTATTTACAGAATTCCTGCGGCTCAAAAAATGGTCATCCCTGGGCACAGTGGTGCACGCCAGTAATACCAGCACACAGGAGGCTGAGGCAGGAGGACCACTGTGAGTTCAAGGCCAGCCTGTGCTACAAAGTGAGGTCAAGGCCAGCCTGAACTGCATATTGAGACCCTTTCTCAAAAGCACAAAAAAGAAAGGAAGAAAGAAAGAAAGAAGGCCATCAATGCAGTCTCCACCTCAGACTCCCCTCATTCAGTAATGGAAATGAGGTACATACATGAAAGGCTGCAAAACAAGGGTGGAAATGAGGTTTCAGAAAGATGAAAAGCAAAGCAGTACTGAGGTTCGAAGAGGAGGGGTAATCTTGTTAAGAATGATCAGAAAATTTGCATGGAAGAGGCAGAATTTGAGGTGGGTGGCCCTGGCAGAAGAGAAATTTTTAGCTGTACTTACAGCCTAAGCTGAAGAGCGGAGGGCGAGTGCTGAGTGCAGCCTGGCATCACGTGTGCCACAGGTGGAGGGATACCAGGCCTCAACATGGGAGTGAAAGTGAGACGCAGGAAAGGCAGGGGAGGCCCTTTCTACAGGGCTCTGGGATGCAAGCTGAGGAACTGCTACTCAGTTTAGTAGACAAAGGGAAGTCCGGCAGGTTTTTGAGCCAAGAGAAAAATGACCAAAACCATCGTGGCTTGGAAAAGATTCCACTAGCAGCAAGCCCTAGTGCACGCTTCCAAACCGAGTTAGGTGTAAGCATTTTGGCCGGTAGGAAGCTGCACTGAACTATGAGGGTCAAGCGCCGAGGGCCACACTGGCCCGGGCACCCGTGAGGAACTCGCTGCCGGACGTGTGGATTACGACGCTGAGGGCGGCCAGAACCACACGTGCTACACGGGAGGTGCTCTGTCCTCTCCAACACACCTGCAGAAGTTTGATTCTTGCAGACAGTGTCGGGAGGCACGGGCTCTGAGCCGGACTGCGCAGACCACAGCCAGGGATCAATGCCTGACTCACCGCGCTGCGTTTGTCCTCGAGAGCGAGCCGCTCTGAAGTGAGTCTGCCCCTCGAGTGTGTCTCTTCCCCGGCGCTGCTTGCCCTTCTGCCTTCCGCCCTGAGCTCCAGCAGCACCAGGCCGTTGGGCTTCCCAGCCACCAGAACCAGAGCCATAATGAACCTCTTTACTTAGTGAATTTCCCAGTCTCGGGCATTCTATGCTAACAGAAAATGGGCTGAGATAACACGGCCCTCTCCTGAGGGACCCAGATTGAATGTGCACACCAGGGGTGCCCATCTGCACGCAGTGATGGTTGAAGCTGCAGAAGAGAACAGACAGAAAAGAGTGAATCCAGAACTGTCAGGAGACCACCTTTAAGGACTTGGAAGAAGATGAGGAGCCTCTGCAGCAACAGGGAAGGCGAAACAATGTCGCCAGGGACGCTCAAGGAGCAGGGCTTCACTGTGCCGGCCACTGCAGTGAGACCGAGGAGCGACCTTGAGGGCCCGAGGGAGGCACACTGGAAAGCACAGGGAGGCCAGACTCGCTCCCTCCTCCTAAGGGTCCAGTGGCCAGGCCTGAGTACACACCTGTCCTACGCAGGTGGTGGGGCCCGGCGGTGGACACACACAAGTAAACGGCAAGCACAGCCCTGTGGTCTGCGAAGTGCCACAGGCAGTGCCAGCCCACAGGAGGGCACAGCAGGTCAGAGAAGCCTTGCTAATGAGAACAGGATGGAGGCTCAGGCCTGAGGACAGGAGCTAGCCAGACAGAAGAGAGGAGACCGCAGCACATTCGAGTCCATTTAGTTCACAAGCTGGAGCAAAAGTACCAGGGAGCGAGAGAAGCCTGACTGGAGAGGCACAACAGGACTTGACAGCGCACTAAGCCGCTCGGCTTTACACCTAAGAGCAAGCAAGAGTCACTGAGCTGCAGTGCGGACAAGCCCTGAGAACACACTCAGCAAAAGACACCAGTCATGAAGTATGGATAATTCCACTTATGGAAGTGTGAGGAATGGAAAATCCTTAGACACAAAGCACATTAGCATAGGTTCCTGGGCGGGGAGCAGTGCATGGGCGCTGGCGGACAGAGAGGGCAGTGCTGGCTAATGGGTAGGGCTTTTCTTTTGGGGTTGACGAAAATGTTCTAACATTAAGGTAGTGATGGTTGCACCACTCTGATTACACTAAAAACCAATGAATCGTATACTTTATCTATTTAGGTCTTTTTGAGACAGGGTCTCGCTATGCACTTCAGGCTGGCCTTAAGCTCACTTTGTAGTACAGGACGGTCTTGAACTCACAACAATCCTCCTGCCTCAGCCTCCAGAGTGCTGAGATTATGGCGTGAGCCACCATGCCCGGCTGAATCATATACTTTAAATGACTGAATAATACATGAATTGTCTCATTGAAAGTGCCATTAAAAAAAATAGGCAAATAATTTTTGAGGGAGTTATGTATTTTAGGTAGCAGGAGGTGAGTCTGGCATTAGGAACAATGTTACACCACGGGACAGGAACAATGGGCGAGAGCACAAAGGAACAGGGGACCTCAGCGAACTGAGCTCAGTGGTCACTGACTGCTCAGGGGAGCTCCTCGACATGAGTGAGAGGATCACAGGGCTGGAGGAGGCGTGGTGGGAGCTACACCGTGTAAGGATGGCTGTGTACTCTAAACCCCTGGCACAGCCATCAGCGGGCCCTGTTTGATGAGGTTTTTCAATAACCTTCCCGGGATTTTTTTAGCAGGAGCAGAGAAAAGGCGCGCTGTGAAAAGGACTGGCAAAATGGAACAGCAGAGCCAGGCGTGGTGGCGCACACCAGCAACCCCAGCACTCAGAAGGCTGAGGCAGGAGGACCGTTACAAGTTCGAGGCCAGCACGGACTACATAGTGAGGCTGTCTCAAAGTAAATACATTTTTTAAAAAAAAGATGGGAAGAGCAGGAGAGTTGAGGAGGGAGGGCACGGACAGAGGTAAACAAGAGCTGCAGTAGCTCAGGACACATGCTGGCCGGCCGAGCAGCATTTACTCCAGCTGGAGTTACTTGAAGATTAACTTCAACCACAACTGGGGAAGAGAAATTCCTTCCAGCTACTGTTCCACAGTAGAAACTTCTCCCTGTCTTCATCTAGCCTCTCTCTCTCTCTCCCTCTCTCCCTCTCTCCCTCTCTCTCTGTCACATACACACACACACACACATGCACGCAGTTTATCATTCTTTTACATTGAAGGGAAACATCCAGTTTCTTTTGGCCTGGCAGGAATTATAAAAAGAACCTTGAATAATCTCTCCCAGAATCTTAACCCCAACATAATTAGGGCCCTTCCAGAGGGTTTCTTGTTTTTTGTTCTAGTATTTTTAAGGTAGAGCCTCTCTATGTGGTTCTGACTGGCCTTGAACTTGTGATGACGCTGCCTCAGCCTCCTGAGTGTACATGAGCCACCTAGTCCAGTCTAAAGAGGTATTTAATGTTAAGTGAGGACATAAGGGCGGGGCTCTAGGTAAAAAAGACCAGTGTGATTACGAGGGGAGGAGACACCAGAGAGGCTCAAGAAAGAGAGGGAGAGGGAGAGGGAGAGGGAGAGGGGGAGGG
>PVLD010025806.1:0-23160 GCA_004027595.1 Dinomys branickii
CCTTATTCCTTTTATTTCTCTCTCTTGTCTGATTGCTCTGGCTAGTGCTTCCAGAACTATGTTGAATAGGAGTGGTGACAATGGACATCCTTGTCTTGTTCCTGACTTTAAAGTGAAAGTTTTCAGGTTATGTCCATTTAGTATGATGTTGGCTGTTGGTTTGTTGTAGATGGCTTTGATCAGATTGAGGTAGAGGCCATCTATTCCTATTTTCTCTAAGGTTTTTAACATGAATGTATGTTTGACTTTATAGAAAGCCTTCTTTGCATCTATTGAGATGATCATGTGGTTTTTTTCTTTGACTGTATTAATATAGTGTATTACATTAATTGATTTGCGAATATTGAACCATCCCTGCATTCCTGGAATGAATCCTACCTGGTCGTGGTGTATAATATTTTTCTTAAACATATCTGAACCTGAGTGGGATTTAGGAATTGTTCAATTCAGTCCATGTCTTCAGACAAAGAACTCAAATATTCTTATTTCTTCTAAGAGCGTAGATTTGAGTGAAATGAGAAAGGAAGGTTTGGGATTTGTGAGAAGACTACAAGCAGCAGAGCATAAATGTTTTTGTACTCCACATCTAATTTTGAAATGTTTGAGGGACTTCTTGCTCCTCCTCCTTACATGCTATGATGCTCTGGTAGGTCTTCAGCCAGCACGTTGGCATTCTACCACTGAGGCAGAATTCCTGAAACAAACAACTTAAAAGAAAAACTTGATACTCGTAATTTTAGAGGTTCACTCCATGACCTCTTGAGCTCACTGCCCTGGTTTTGTTGCAGCAGAGCACTTCATGGCAGGACCTCATGGCAGAAGTTTGCTTACCTTGTGGTAGGCAAGAAGCAAAGGTAATTAAAAGGGACTGGAGTTCCAATATGCCGGTAAAGGTCACACCCCTAATACCTTTGCAATGCCTTCCTTTGCAATATAAATCTTAACTAACCCTTAAAACCTTTGGAAATTTTCTAAAGACAAGAATGTGGTATATTCTATGTTCTCCTTTAAAAACAACAGCGTAGACCTCCAAGGGTGTAGGTAGTATTGGAAACCCTGCAGATGAAATATGTAAATGTTAAAAGGAAATAGTACATAAATTCAAAATATTTCACCATCCCATTTCTCTGAATTTCAGACCTGTCTCTTAGAGTGCTTAATGAATATGATACTCAAATGCAAAGTCTAAATGGAATATGCCTAAAATCAACTCTTCCTAGTCCTTAGCTCACATCTTTACTTCCTCTACATGTGTAACTTCACCCTTCTCCCAGTCCCTCAAGATTTTCTCTTAGACTTGTTATACATTCTTCTTTGTCTTTCCTTCCTAGTTCGCTCTTTTCTTTCCTGCCCAATGTCAGTCCGGATACTTAATTTCATGTGCTGGGATAAATATGTGCTAGGTTTATGAAAAGAAGAAAATGATTTTACTGCATCACCTAACTGAAAAGGCCACAGGTAGAGTTCACTGAAATTTTTACTGAGTCCAGAGTTTCCAACAATGTCTCATCAAAGCTCAGTTTCCTTTTATCTCTCTATTCTGCTTTCTGTGACTTTATTCATTTTTTCATCCTTACTTTTCTGTACAGTAAGCAGAACAACCTCACCAGCATTATCAAGCTACTCAAGCTCTAAACCCCATAACCTGAAAATGCATTATTAGATGGCAGAAGGAATTAAGCTTGAAGATTGAATTAAAATTGGCAATCTATTGGCCTTACAAAATAGGGAGATACTACTAAGTTAGGTAAGTGAACTGAGTGTGATTAAAGAGTCCTTAGAAACTGGGTTTGGTGGTTGGTACATCTCAGTAATCCTAGCACTCTGGGAGGCTTGGGCAGGAGCACCATAAGTACAAGACTTGCGTGGTTAAAAAAAACTCTTGTAAGGTGTTATAATCAGGGTTTACAAGGGAAACAATACAGAACATATAATTTATAGGATTATTTTTATGATAGTCATATATAAAGAGTGCAGGAAATATGTCCACACACTAAATACCAAACGAATCCAGTGGAAGGCCTGGATTTCACAGCCACATTCTGCACAAGTCCAAGCTGAACACATAGAGCCCATAACAATGCCTCCCATGAATCCAGCTGGAGGCCCAGGGCCCACAACAATGACTCATGAATGTCTGTTTCCTGAAACTGCGCTGGGGAGGCCCAAAGGTCAGTGGTGGAGTCTAGTAAATCTGTGCCAGTGGGATGAAGGACCTGTGCAGCAGGCTGAGGGATCTGCACAGGAGCCGGGAAGCAACACTCAAAGTAAGGACCAGAGCTCCCCCAAAAAGAACCACAGCCATCCTCAGCATCAGCGAGGTCCCGAGCTCCTCTGATGATGAAAATAGCTGAGTCCATATCAGGCAAGCTTCTCCAAGAGAACCAACAGCACCAGGAGAACCAACAGCAGCAGGAGAACCAACAGCTCCCAGCAGCTTCTTTCCTTTTTCTCCAGTTCTCCTTTTTTTGTTTTGTTTTTGGGGTTTTTTTGTCAGCAGCATCCCACAGGTGGACCCCCAAGCCCATCACTGTACTGATTCAGTTCACGTGAGTGTTATAAGTTGGCCACCTGTTGTCACCAGGGAACGAAGTGAAGAGACTATCAGGGTGATGTGATACAATATAGAAAATGGTCCATTTCTGGATTTGGAAGTAGAAGTGGGTGACACACAAAGAAGGTAAGCAACTTCTGGAAGGTGAAAACAGCAAGAAAATGGGTTATTTCCCAGAAGCTTTGTAGAGGAATACATTCCTACCCATAATCTGATTTTAGCACATAAGCCCCACTTTGACCTCCAGAATAGTGAAATGATAAATACTTCTGTTGCATTAAGCCACTTAGTTTGCAATAAATTGTTATGACATCAATAGGAAACTCACATATTCTACAAAGATCAGGAAAATCCTGTGGCTTCTTGTCTCTCTTTTGTGTCCCTGCTGTTAACAAGTTTGGCTAAGTGAATGATGGATGGACCAAAAAATTTAATTACAATTTGTACCACTTCATTATTCCCATCATTGACCAACCCCACCAATTATGGCTTTGAAACAAGGGTTCCTGTGTCGACTTCTGTTCTCACTGCCCTATTTCAGGTCTTTATCAGGGGATTAAAAGAGATTAATTTTAAGATTTGTTCTGCTTCTATGTTTCAAGAATTTAGCATTTAAGATATGATGAAAAATGCCTAAAGTAGCTACTTGCATTATCTCAGGATTAAATGTAAGTATTTATGTGTGCACACAGACATAGATGATGGGATATCACAAAAACTAGAGTCAAATATTTCCCCCAAAAGAAAAGTGATATGCTTTTTATATTGTGTGCTAATTTTTTATTTGTTTATTCATTTATTTATTTATCAAGAGAAAGGTCTCGTTATGCACACTCATTGAATCACCACCCAAATAAACAAACCTCCTTGCAGGCCTTACACTCTGTGCTCTCCTTCTGTTCTCCACAAAGCTAACCAGTGAGTAATATCTCAGAGATTTTATCCATTTTAAAACTCTATACAAATGGGAGCATGTGAGATGTATTTTTATTTGACTTTTTTTCATCCAGTACTAATCTTGAGTCATCTATGTCATTGCATGTAGCAGTGATCAGTCTCACAGTTTCCGTGCTGTGCAGTATTCTATTGTGTGCCATGATTCTGTAGCTACATTATTATTGAAGAAAATCTGAGTTATTAGCAGATATTTATTTTTACAAATGATGGTACTACAATATGTACCTATATCTTTGATGCATAACTATATAGATTTGCTGGAGAACCAGGGATAGAATTGGTAAATCCTACAAATTGTTTGTTAATTTTATTTGTGCTGCCAAAGTGTTTTCTAAAGTGCTTACAGCAACTTCTAATTCACCATCAGCATTCCCATTGCTCTACCTCTTTGCTAACATTGTATATTGGGGAAGAGAGTGAGATAGGACAACAGAGCATGGCAAAGTGGCTGGAGAAGTGTGTGTGACCTGTTAATTACAAAATCCCAGACATACCCACAGAGCAGTTCCCAAAATATATACAGTTTCCAAAGCCCTTTCTGTGAACTTCTGCCAAGAACTGGAGCAGGTTTTCCATAGTATGGACTGGATCTGATGTCATCCTAAGACGTGCAATCCCAGCACTGACTCTCGGGATGCACATGTGGAAGTTCTGGTGGATTTCCTTGAGATTTGCACACACTGACGCTAGGAAGAACTTGCTCTCATGACTTTCCGTGAGAGCCCTGCTGGGTTGCACAGAGGCAGTGTGTGCTCTATGTTTACTTTTGTGCTCTTTATCTCTTTACTTGATCCAACCAGTTTATCCCCAACTCTTCACTGTTACTTTCTGCAGTAAACTTGCCTGATGCTTTTTGCTCATTTTATTCAATTATTTGTTCCAGGAAAACCTGGAATCTAACTGCAGAGGGAGAGGTGAGCAGCCCAGAACCTGGGAACATTTAGTTGGTGAGACAATTTTTGAAGCAGGCTGACAATAACAGAAGCATGGGTGGTGGGTGTGTACTAGCAAACATTTCATAAGCAGGAAATAAATGCATGAATAGTGAGTTGATAGTGATATTGAAATTATGAGTTTCTTTCAATTAATGACACTAATAAGGGAAAGAACAAGTAAGTTATACAGTGAGAAAATACACTTGCAGTACATATAACAGCACAGAACATGTGTCTAAAATATTAAAACCACCCTTACCTAGAGAGCATAACACTGGGTTCCACAAAAATATCAGTTAATTTTCTACTTTAAATTTTTACAACAGTGTAAGAGTAGCTAACTATGCATCTCCATACCTTTGCTCGAGGTATACTCTGGCAAACTGTGTTTACTCACTTGGTAAAATGAAAGGGAAGGTGCGTGTCCTTGTGCAAAAATGTCAAACAAGGATTTTCACCCACATGATGCTCTAACAAGTTTGGCATGTTTACCTATCTGAGCATCACAAAGGCTATCATACACCCACACCACTCTAGGATTTTCTTTTTAAATGTTTCTTTTGATTTTCTGGTAGAAGTAGCTCAGTTCCATACAGTGGCACATGAAAAACCAGACTTGCAAGTTTGGGAGGAGGCCAAAAGTGAGTCATAGATTACTCACACGTGGATGACGAAGGTGCACCATTGTGGTAAAGTGCACGCCTTCAACGCAGAAGAGTGGTGTGTGCGTGTGATGACAATGACGTTGACCTGGACCATGGGAGCCAACGTTCCTATGACAGTGAAATGGAGCAAGAATCACCTATGAAAGACACAGGGAATGCAGGCCTACTTGATTCAGCTAACAAAGAAAACAACGTGAATACATATTTGACTAGGCAATATGTTACAAAATGGTCATGCAGTCAAATGGAATGATCCAATGTTAGAGCTAGATCTGAAAATATAGTGAGTGTCTTTGCAGGGATGAAACATATTGGACAGAATGCCAGCACTGCCATTCAGTACTGAAAATTATAACAGATGAAATGCTACAAGATGCTGTGAAATGCACAAAGGCTGAAATACAAGTAAAATATCCTATATGCACCAATAGCCATATTCAAAATGTATTTATTATGACACCTCACTAGTTGAACTGAAAGCATTCATAGGTTTGCTATACTTAGTAGGGATTTCTCATGGTAATCATAGAAATGTAAAAGACATGGAAAAACAATGGGTTAAAATATGGCATATGAATTTATGATTTCAGCTTAGAAATTTACCCTGGAACTCAGTCACTAGGTCCTTATTTGTATGGTAATAAACTGAAGTATGTGAACAGACATGTTGCTCCCATCTTTGAAACTAATCAGAATATGACATTGGACAATTGTTTTACCAGTTTCTAAATGATGTTTACTTGCTAACAGCACAAACTGACTAGTGCAGGAACTGTATGCAAGGACAAAGAAGAAATGTTTCAATTTCAGAACAGGTTGTATAGTACAACCTTTGAATTTGAGAAAGATATAAAATTGGGCTCATATATGACAAAAAAAGCAAACTGGTACTACTGATGTCAACATAGCTCCATGATGGAAATATTGATAAAGAAACCTCAACAAAATGGAAGCCCGAGATAGAAACTTTCTACAGCGAAACCAAAGGCAGAGTATATGTTATTGATGAGTTATACAGCAACTGTGATGTCACTTGAAACACAAAGCATTGGCCAATGGCTGTATTTTACTTGACCCAAAACATGTGTGGCATTAAATAAGCTGATAGTTTACAAAAAAATAACAAGTGAAAAATACCATGGAGAAATTTTCTTAGGTAATTGGGACTAGAACCCATAGGAGATCATTTACAGAGAGGAAAAACAAAATATTTCTGCCCAGGGAACTATATAAAAAAATTATGGGGCACAGTGATGAACTCACAGGTGATGGGGCAGATGCAATATCCCAAAGACCAACTACAACAGGAAAACCAAAAAGATGTCAACTATGTCCTACAAGAAAGGATAGGAAAACAAAACATGTGATATCAGTGTAAGCAAAACATGTGCATGGAACACACAATTTTCATGTATGAACACTGCCTTGGGTGTGATAATTGAAGCAAAGATTATTTTTGTTGTAGAGTACTATTGGTATTTTCTCTGTAGTTCATGTATGCTTTTATTTCTGGGTTTTGTAAGCAACTGCACAAATGACGTGAAAATGTTGATGACTATTCTAAACACTCACTATACATTTGATATTTTATTTTATTAATATCTTATTTCCTTGAGAAATGCAATTTATACAACATAGTAGGAAGCTCCTGACAAAGCAGGAAGAGAAGATAGACGTCTTATTTACTTTTCTCTCGTTGCTGAGACAAAATACACAACACTCAAAGTTGAGGGGGAAAGGTTGACTTAGCTCGCAGTTTGCAGAGGTTTCAGTTAAACATAATCAGTTGGCTCCAAGGCAGGGTGGTGTGGCACAGGGGCAACAATTCATGGTAGCGAAAGACAGAAAAAGCAACAGGAGCAAAAAGGGGGAGGAGCAAGCCTCTTTCCCTCCCTTATATTGTCTGCAGCCTCCCAAATTCTAGACTTTGTGCGCAGAAAACCAGTTGTTGAAAATTTTGATGCTTTTTTATAAACGCTCAATATTTAAAAAGCAATACTTTATTTTTGTGATTTTTCCTGTTAAGTACTCATTGTTTAATATACTAAAACTCATAAAATTAATAATTCATCAATAGAAATATTCTAAAGAATAAATGTGAGTTTCCGACACCCGTGTTTATGACCTTTGATAACAAAAACTATGTTACAGTCTGCTTAAAAAACAATTTTAAAAATGGACAAACCACCAATAGAGCAATAGAACAAACAGGCAAGTAACATAAACAGGTCCTGTACAAAAGACGGTATTCAAATGATCAATGATGTATAAAGCAGTGTCATCGAGGTATGGAAAATTGGCCTTTTATTTTTTATTTTTTGACCTTATGCTTGCCAGGCAGATGCTGTGCCACTGAGCTATATCCCCAGCCCAAAGTATGGAAAATTAAAATGGTATGATTTCAGAATCCAAATATAGATCAAAAATCTGAAAAATTATAACAAATGAAAAATTCTGAAGCAGCCTGGTCCCTAACCAGAAAGTGTAATTGAGCAGTTAATAAAATTTAGCCTACAAGTTTCATGCTGAGATAAATGAGAGATGAAGTGTTCTTAATCTCTATGTGTTGCAAAGGAGATATTTATTTAGGGAAGGGAGTTGACAAATTTATGCCTGAAGCGGTGTTTTCATGAATGGATGATTGTGCATTTCACAGCATTTAGGAGAAAACTCTGTTAGGGTCTGAATGTTTGTGTCCCTCAACATTCCTAGGTTGAAATCCTGCCCTCTCCCATCCCAGTGATAGTATTAGAAGGTAGGTCCCTTTGGCAAAGGTCATGTGGACTCCTAGGAAATACTAATATTTGTGTCTATATAAAAAGAGCCTGAGGGAAATGATTTGCCCCTTTGTGCATGGTGAGGACACATTGAGAAGCACATCTATCAACCAGGAAATAAGGCTTTCCAGACACTTAGTGTGAAAGTCATTTTTTATTGCCCTGATTGTCAATTTGATAGGTCTGAGAAGAGTCTGAAAGAAAATAAAGCACATTTCCAGATTTGTCTGTGTGGGTCGTGGGGAGTGGCTGTTGCTTGATCCCCATCCTTTTTGGCTCTGCCCTGCTCTCTGCCTCTTAGAGGCCAGGATTGGAGCAGTTTCTCCCTTCAAACCCCTTCCATCCCAGTGCTTCTGCCTCAGAGCCAGCTGTCCATGGGCTGAGACCTCAAAACAATGAATCAAACCAACCTCTCCTCCTTTAAGTTGTGCATGTTAGGCATTTTGGTTACAACTATAAAAACTGACCAACACACTGAGTTTGCCAGCACCTTGTTCATGGACTTCCTTGCCTCTGGATTGTGAGAAACAGATTTCTGTTGCCTGAAGCTTCCCAGGTGTAATGGTTGATACACTGTGTGAACTTGAGTTTAAGTAAGCTACACAGCAAGGAGCCAGGGTTCTTACTTTGGAAGGCAGCTATGCTCACCACTATACCACCAACACAGGCTCATGGTCCTTACTTTGAAAATATCCTCCTTCTGTGCCAGCAGAAGATATGGAGAGTGAGTAAGTGCTGCACCTGTCCTGGGGTGGTGGGCGCAGCCTGCTTACACTATAAGGGAGGAAAAAGCCTTGCCCCCCCCCCATTTGCTCTTGCTGCTTTTGCTGTCTTCTGCTGCATTGAATAGTTGCCCTGTGCCATGTGCCGCCTGCCTTGGAGCCAGCTGAGTATGGACTGAAACCTCCACAAACTGTGAGCTAAATAAACATTTCCTTCCTTAATTTTAGGTGTTGGGTATTTTGTCTCAGCAATGAGAAAAAAGTAACTAAGACTCCAAGTCGTGCTGTTTTGTTATAGCACCCCCAATGAACCAGGACATTGTCCATAATGACATGTGCATGATCATTAGCAGATGTGCAAGGAACTTGTCAAGCAGTTGAAAATTTTAGACGACTTGATTTGGTACAACAAGAGCAAAGAAAACTATATTTTCTATATTACTGCTGCCTTTCTTCTAGTGCTTTATATAAAGTAGATACTACATTGCAAATATGCTGTGGAATATCAGAATTTATCCCTCCCGTATCATTATATTTCAGCACTGTTAGGAAAAGAGATATCCCCTCCCCCACCTATCCTAACGCCTCTTTGCCAGTTATCCTCTCTGTTTTTATGCGTTCAACTTCTCCAGCTTTCACATATGAACAAGTCACTTTACATTCAGACAAAAGTTGTTTATAAATCCACACTCTTCATCACCATGCTTTAAACAGCAGACAAAATTCCATATTCATCAAATAATAACTACTAAACACTTTTAAGGGGCAAACTGTCCAAGTCTCATGAAGTTATTGCACTACTTTTCTTACTGTTATTGATTTGATCAATTTTATCAGCTGGGAAACTAGATACTTTTGGTTGCATAAAAGACAGACTCACTAAGATGCTTTCATGACAAAGTATGGTGAGGGATAGGACAGCATGGAATCCACTTAGTGTGCTGTTACATCTGCTTGTGCAAGAAATTTTGAGCATCTCAACTAATAAGTCAGCATTAGTGGGGTTATGAAGTAAGGAATAGAATGAAAAACTAGTTAGCCATGGAGTAGCTAATAATAACATTTATTAAGAGTTTAATACTAAAACAATGGAAAAGGTACTAGAAATACATAGGTTATATACTTTTTATTATTATGCGGTGTTTTTTATTAAGTTTATTGGATGTGTTTTAGATATGCATGACGATCGCATCCATCACAGGGAGTTTATGCCTGGACATGTGTCTTGATCCCTCTTTCTTCTCCCTTACCCTGCCCTTCCTTCAATCCCTCCTCCCCTCCTCATTTACAAATATTTGTTTCTATTTTATCCTTTGTTTCTGATTTATTTCCTTTCCTTTTCCTTCTTTCTCCCTCATTCCCCTCCCCATTTGAACAATTTCTTCTTATTTCACAGCATCCATTGTACATTTTGGTCCTTATTTATACTTTCAATTTCTTAAACTAGAAAGACAATGTGATATTTACATGTGTGTCTATTTGTGTCATTTAAGAATATGGTCTCACACTCCATCCATTTACCTAGAAATGGCTCAAGTTTATTCTTCTTTGTGGATTGTTCTTTATCCATTCATCATTTTATGGAAATTTAGGCTGTTTCCAAGATTTAACTACTATGAACTGTGCTGCTATAGACATGGGTGTGAATATGGCACAGTAGTATGATACTTTTTGGGAAGATATTAAGAAGGGGGACACCTGAGTCAAATGGAACCTCTAGTCCTACTTTTTTGAAGAACCTCCACACTGATTTCCACAAGGCTTGTGCCAGTCTATACTCCCAGCAACAGTGAAGGGTTCCTTTTTCCCCACACCCCCTCCAGCATTTGTTATTGGTTGATTTCCTGATAACAGTCATGCTTTGGGGGGTGAGATGGTATCTCAGCACTGTTTTAATTTGTATCTCTCACATGACAGTATTGTTCAACAGTTTTTTGTATATTTATTTACCATTTCTACTACTTCATCTGAAAAGTGTTTATTCATCTCAGATGCCCATTTTTGGATTAGCTTTTTAAGTTTGGGAGATCGATTTTTTACTTCTTTGTAGGTTCTAGATATTAGTCTTTTGTCTGAGGAAGAACTGTCAAAAAAATTTTCCCACTCTGTGGGTTTTCTCTTTCATCTGTTGCTGATTTCTTTTGCTCTGCAAAAACCTTTTGATAACATGAGATCCCAGATGTTGATTCTTTGTAACATTTTCCATGCAATCAGGGTTTGGTCATAAAGTCTTTGCCTACACCTATGTCTGTAAGAGTTACACCTAGTCTCTGTTCCAGCAGATTTAGTGTTTCTATTTTAATATTTAGACCCTTGATGCATTTTTAATTTAGTCTAGTTTAGTGCATGGTAACACACGTGGCTCTGGTTTTAGTTTTTGGCATGTGAGAGCCAGCTTTTCCAGCACCATGTATTACAGATGCTCTTTCTTCCAGTGAACTTGTTTGCTCTCTCTATCAAAGATTAGGTAGCTGAGTGTGTTTGGTTTTGAGTAACTATCTCGTTATGTAGCTCAGACTGGCCTCAAACTTGTTACACATCCCAGTTAGCCTCACACTTTTGATCCTCCTACCTCAGCCTCCCGAGTGCCAGGATTACAGGCATGCATCACATGCCCAGCTATATTATATCCATCTACTAACCCGGTGGGCATAATATCATGGAAATGCAGGTAAAGGCACCCTTAAGTCCATTCAGAAAGCTGTAAGGGGCATATACAAAGTAAACATCACATGAACTGAATGTATACAATAGACAGACTGGTTCGGAATGTAAATTCTAGAATCAAGCAGCTGTTCTTGAATCCTGGCTCTGCCTCTTAACTATGTCTTTTCATAGGAGGTAGTTAGTAATTTAAACCTCTGTTTTCTCAGTGGTTATCAGGAACATAAATTGATAACAATGAATACATAGATGACAGCCTACACATGTTAAATACATTCCGTATACTATAAATCCAATAATGATTTTACCCAGCACAACCATCCTATTCCTAAAGTGCTATTATTACCATCAGTTCACAAATGAGAAAACCAAGGTACTGAGATATTAAGCAGTTGCACAGCCAGACTGTTGGTGGACGGTGGGGCCTGTAAGCCCATGCAGCCGGGCTCCCATCCACACTGCTGGCCAATACACTACCCTTTCCCCTTCTGAAGGAGCAGCTGCTCAGTGTTGTGAGGTCTGAAGGGCGTTATGCATATAAAGTGCTCAGCGCAGTGCCCTCCTGTGGGAAGTGCTTAATAAATGTTAGCTCAGGACGACTAATGTTATCATTGAAGTTAAACATTAATAGTAGCTATGCAGAATGGCACTGCTGGGTGGTGACGTCTGTTGGCTGGACCCATGGAGTACAAAGAAAAGAAATAGGAAGGCCAATTCCTTAGTCAAAATAAAAATGTTAATTAAACTGCATACCTCTCTTCTCCTGCCTTCAGGGAATACATAGCACTATTATGGAAACTGGTAGATGAAAAAGAACACGGCAAAGCCATCTAACTGTGAGTCCGGAAGAAGCCACGATCCAGCCCGGCATCGCTTCTTCCATGTTGCTAGATTGAACCTTGACACTGAGCGCAGAATTACCACAAATAAGCCTCTCCCTTCCTGTGGGCGGTGCCCCAGTGAAAAGTGATACCTGCGGGCACCAGTCTTTCCACTTACAAGCAAATACAACAGTTAGTAACCCCAGGGGGGAGGGATGCAGAGAAAGATGGAAACGTCTCAGCTTAAAAAGAAGAAAACCTTAAATGTGGTAAGAAATAGTGGGCCAGGGATGTAGCTCAGTTGCACGAGTTCCTGCCTGACAAGCACAAACTCCTGAGTCTGACTCCTGGTACCAAAAAAAGAAAAAAAAAAAAAAAAACAGCTAAGAAACTGTAGCAGATCCTCCCTAAACTACATCTCTCATTATCTTTAATGACATAATCTTGGTTAAATTCATCTATGATTTTTAAACGTAGAGTCGCCGCCTTTTGTTTTCCCAGGCTTCTTTCTTTTATCCATCCTGAATCTGAGTACCGGGCTGCCCTGCAAACATTGCTAAAATCACCAAACTCAGTTTTCAAACCAGGACTGTTCTACTTACCCTCAGATGCCTGCCGGTGGTCACAAAAACTTCAACAAGGCTTAGAGAATGAGCAAAGCATTTCAACCACAGCATCTTATTTCAGCATCTGAGCCAAACTTTGAGCTCGATACTTCCAAGATGATAAAGAAAATGTTGACGTATAATGAAATCATTTATCAAAATTTTGTCATTTAACTCTGCCTTATAATTAGTTAACAGTATGCTAGGAAGCTTTTCTTTCCTTACCTTAGTGAAATGTTTATAAGCATGAACCAACACACACAGCCAGGGCTCTGTAATTGTGCTTTTCCGGCCCTAACAACAAACCGCATAATAATTTTTACTCATTGAGTGATATAGAGGTTTGTCAATTCTCTAGACTCTGGCAATAAAGATTCAAAATGTTCTTTTGCTACACAGAGAGATGTGCTGCGGGGCTCTCATTTGCTGTGACGCGCAGCACCATTTTGCTGACGACCTGTGGAAGGCGGGTTCGCCCTGCCAGCATCTGGCTACCTGGCAGACTAGGCAGGCAGCTGGGGAGGAAACTTCAGAGTTGCTTCTGGGTCTTCCACATAATTAGTCTGTTTATAGGCCATCTGGGTTGCTTTGATTTCACCATTGCCATTTCTTTCTTTCTGAAGATTTTCTGTGTGTCTCTTCCTTGGGGACTGAAATCATTAATAAGCCTTCCTTAGTCAGGGACACTCGCTTCTTTAATGTGGCTGGCAACTCGCCGCTCCCCCTGGATCCATCTCGTTATGAAGCACCCTACAGACCAAATGAGGGCAGTGTTTATATTTGATAATGCTGTCATCAAATTAACAGGCCTCATTAGAAGGAAATTACAGATTTGAGGCTCCCTAACACAATAGATTCTAAGAAAATCTCATCTGAAGAATTACAAAGCATACTTACAAAGAATGACTGCAACGGAGGCTGATTTTAGCCAATGCCGTTCACAGGGGTGGAGATGCTGAGCTGACAGTGCTATGCGCACTTGAATATTCTCGAGCCTCACCACCCTGTGTGGACCAATGCAGTCACATTAGCATCATGAAATATGTTTCAGTGGCTAAGTAACCCTCACTTGCAAGCCTACCTATGTCAGTCATTTTCGTAGAGCACACATCCCCTCCTCAGTTTCCAGTGACAGTGGAAGGCCTCCCATATGTCTCCAAGGATAGCACACATTTCCCATACACCCTGTCCAGGCCTGTTCGTGCAAGGGACAGCAGTGCTCAGCACTGTAAACCGGAGGGGCCAGTGAGCTGAGTCCATTGTTAAGGCCCAGTTGTTCATATCCCGCCACTCATCACAGTCACCAACTCTCAAGCACCACTTGTGCTACATCACAAGATGCTTCCATCTCCACTCTTTGCATTACCTTCTGTTAAGGGGATCCAGTGAGGTAGGCCTAATATTTACTTGACTTCAGACAAAAGGAAAATGCAAAGCCTTTCCAAACTCAAATCTTTCTCTTACTTCCCTCACTTGAGACACACGTGCAAATCCAAATGTCCAATAAGAAAAAAATCCTGTTATCTTCCTCCTTTTGGCCTAGGTAGGTGCACAGCACGTGACGTCTGCCCTTAGGAAAGGGGCCTGGGACAGACACCTGTGCCAAGTGGAGAAGTACTGCTGGGCTGTTGGGGATTCTGCACCTCTGAAAGAGTCCCATGGGCCTCCACCTGCTGCACATAGCTGAGCCTCAGCTCAGGCCTAGAGGAGACATTGTCCTACAGTAACACAGCCCTTACCCTTCAGTGTTTATTAAATTCTTTGTAAATATCATGTCCAACACACTGGTTGCTGTCACAATTGCATTTCGAGAGAGGTGCTATGTGTACTGCAGGGGACTACAAACACTTTCTTCCGCATAGGACCATCTGAGGGCCTCTGTCAGATCTTAAAAAAATAAAACAGAGGAGAGTGACATTGCTCTGGTTTTAAGTACCTTCATTTATTGATCCTTTCATTTATTCATGCATTCAATTAACAGAAATATAAATATAGACAAGATATCAGCCTTCCAGAACCTTATAATCACTTTCCTAAATCGAGGTCTACACCATGCACTTTGGAAACCCCAACTAAACAAGAAGAGCGTGAGCTTAGCATGAACTCCAGTTTGAGTTCCTGACACCATCACTGAGTAGCCCTGGACTCTGCACTCAGAGGGTAGAGGACCGGAACTCCTGCCTCTCAGGACTCTTGTGAGCGTATGCCAAGGCATCAGCAAACACTAGACTTCCTCCACTGTTCCTTTCTCCTCTTCCTTCCCAGCTGTTATTTATATAAATGTTCCTGTCATTTCTGGTCCCCATGGGGAGCAAGCAGCACTTACAGGGTGAGTGACCAGTTGGGAGTAAAGTCTGACTCTGGAAAAAATGAAGGTTGACTGCCTCCGTAGGCTGCATTAATCTGAACTACAAATACTATAACATATTGCTCAGTGACAGAATTGGCACTAATTTCTAATAATTAGCTTGGTTAAATAATCCTGTTTTTTGCAGTATTAGAGTTTGAACTAAGGGATTCTCACTGAGCTACAGCCCCAACCATCCACTCTTTTCCATGTTTTTAATTTGAAATAAAGTCTCACTAAATTGCCAGGTTGTCCAGGCTGAGCTTGAACATAAGACCATCCCAACTCAGTCTCCCAGAGTGCTAGGATTATAGGTGTGTGCCACCATACCTAGCTAAGCCTCTTAGAATTTTTGTATGTTCTCCTAATGTTTTGATGATTTCTCTCTGCCAGGAATTGTCTTACAAATATTACTCACTTAATACTCATGCTACAGAAATGAAGTAACTCAGTCTGGGGCAGTGAAGTTTGCCCAAAGTCTCATAGGTAGTAGATGATTGAGTCAAGATGCACCTCGGCCGGACCACCTCCCCTGCCCATTTTCCTAAATCACTCACCACTTTCCACTCACCATCTGCTCAGGCTACTTTTCCTTCTTAGAAAACCTCTTTTCTCCTCTTCAGTTATCAGAATTTACTGACTCTGAAAGGCCGTGTCGTCGTTTACTGTGTGTGCAGACTAGCTGCAGTGGGGTGAGACTGGTACAGGGAAAGGAACTCCCAGGCTGCTAGATGTCTGGGACGAGTTCGCATCCTCTAAAATCAAAGAGTGAATTTTAGGAGCAGCCAAGGTTAAGAGCAGAGTATATTCATTGGGAGAGAGAAAGCTTCTGTCCAAGAGACAGAGGAGACTCGAATAGGCTGCCCAGGACTCGCCTTAGAGACCAAACCCTGAGGCGAGGCAGCGACAAGGTGGGAAACATGGGAGCCCATATGGTGGGTGTGAGGTGGGACAACACTGTGGTCACCCATGCGATCATGAATGTAACTGCTCAGGTAAAGTGACTAAATCGGGATCAAGTAGGGAAGCAAGTCACAAGTCAGGTGGCAAGTGGGCACTGAACAGAACAGGAGCTCTTCCTACGGGGACTGTGTCAGTGGCGCCTCCTGCTTTCTGCAATGTGACTGATACTTATTTAGAATATCAGTCCCTGATGTTTATCCTTAGGAAGTATGTGGGTACATTTGTTTCATCTTTTTTTTTTTTTTTTTGTGGTACCAGGGATCAAACTCAAGACCTTGCACTTGCCAGGCAGGCACTTATGCCACTGAGCTATATGCCTAGCCCTTGTTTCATCTTTTGTCTTGAGGTCTGGCCCACAGCAGAGATGCCTGCTCCCCACTACAGTTGCAAGGCATCTTGTCTTCTGCACTGGCTGCTTCGAGAGCCTGGCCCTATCTGATGGCCTATAATATTTCTATCTGGCTTAGCTGCCCACAATAAGATGGCACAAAAAATGGTTTGAGTCAACATCTTAGAAATCAAAGTATTCCACACCCGATCTTGATGGCTAAGTCCTTTTGAAAACTCGTATCCTGCAACCATCAGCGATAGAACAGGGACTGGAAAACTGTGGGAGCTTCACTGGAGACTCCAGTTTTTATAAGTCAAATTTTATAGAAACAAGACCACCCATACAGTAACCACATGGTCTCCAGACACCTTAGTGGGTAACAGAGTTGTATGGTCCAGTCGGGACAGAGTGAATGGCTCGAAAACCTAATATATTGATTACACGGTACAATAGGGGAATAGTCTGCAGACATTTGAGCTAAAATTGAAGCAACTGCCCCTTCTGGGATGGAGAGAGCCCTCCAGATCAGCAGCCACCCCCACCAGGCCCTCCTCACCTTCCTGTGCCCCGGTGGCTCCTGAAGACAGGAGAGTGCTTCCTCTGTTCACAAGTTTTCAGAACCTCTCTCGAGGTCAGCTCATGGTTCTCTACTTCGCTTTTAGCCAAGCCAGCCCCAGATGCTCCATACTGTCACTCAGCCGGGCTTACCTGCCCTGGTGTAGCTGCGGCGATGTTTTCTTCCTGCGTAAAGTTTGTTGGTTTTGTTTCTCCAGGGCAGGAACATTTCTTTTCTTTTTTTCCCTTTTCTTTCTCTTTTTCTGTGCCCCCAGGGCCTGGGACTATCTGACTAAAACAGTAGATACTTAGTAAATATTTTTATTTGGCTAATTGTTGCTAATCAGATGCACCCTAACATTAGCAAAGAACAAAAAGTACTAAAATAGACGTTTTGCTTCAGGAAAAAACAACTGGAGGAGAATATGTGCCCTTCCCGTCTAACAGGAAGAGGCCCGCGGCAGACAGCTCTGCTTGTCACCACGCTGCTCCGTGTACACAGAGCAGGAGCCTCGGGAGGGCGCTTTCTGCCCTGCGAGGTTCGCCGGGCACAGACTGCAGCTCGTTCCTGAGCTCCTAGCCCATGTCTAGCGGCAAACTCCTATTACTTCATTTGTAAACACAGTTACATAAACGGAACACGCATTAAGAACTAAAAGAATCACGGAGCCTGGGCTCTAAGGTCTTCTGCTTGGCATTGTTTTTTCTAGGAAAAAAATAAACCACTAGGAATACACTAAGAAATTCTGTAGATGAGTGGAATGTTTGGTGCATTTCTAAGAGACAAGAACCCCGCTGTAGCGCATCACCACTGACAGCTAAGGTCTTCTTCCATGCCTGATGCTTTAATAACTTCTGTCCCTGACACTATTTCTAGAACTTCATTAGCAAACAAATTTCCTTCCAAGGTCCATATTCTTCAGAAATGTTTCATCAATAGCATTCATATCTTGCTTAGGCCTGGGAGCCGTGTGTCTCTTTAACATGACCTTAAGTATCTGTTGTTTCATAAGTACTGATATTTTTGCCTGTCAGGGGTATTTTATTTCCAAGATGAGCAGAGAGAGCAAGGACAGAGTCACCTCAGAGTGACTTGTGCCGAGCCCTCTCTGCAGTGCTGGTGAGTGCCGTGTGGTGATTGCTCACTGGGCCAATCAAGCTAAACACACAGCCCAAAGCCCAAGTAGCTCCAAGGCCTGCAGGAGCCAGAAATGTTCTGCCCACGAGGTCATATTCTAATCTTACTGGAGAAGTCATTACTCAGAACAAATTCTGACTATCCAAAAACTCTACTCATTTCGACATTTTTGGTCTCAAAAAATTTAGGAGACCTTTTCTCCAAAGAAAGACACCGTCACAGTCTGTCGTGGCTGTCCACCTTCAGTCTGAAGGCCTCCCTTTCCTCGAGAATCTCCCCAGCACACGCAGAGAGGGCAGGAACGGAACCCCAAGGAGGAGGCATCTGATGGAGGCTGGGAGGATAACCGCTGATTCTGGGTCGGCTCACTTCCCCAGACCAAAGGGACTCTGCGTAGGTGCGGTTCTTAACCCTGTATCCACACAGCTTCAAGGAACATTTTTCCCATTTCAAATTTTTTCACATTTTAGAAAAACACACATACCTTTTATGTTATATAGACTCTCAGTAGATTCTAGGCAGCACCTCGTACACATAAGCGTTAGTATTCATGCATATAACATTCAATCTAAGGACGAGCAAGATGCCACAACAGTCTCACAGAGACCAGTGCAGGATTTGCCCCGAATGGGCCTGGTCAGGTGGGTTTTATTTACAAATGGCATTATCCTCTGTGCCAAACAAGATCCGTTGGATCTTGGAGCTTTTTAGATTTCAGAATTGTGCAAAAGAGATCATAGACCTGTGCTGTGAAACAAAACTGTGGACTGATTCCCACCAACTCCTGGCTCATCTTGAATGTTATCTCAGCACGGTGGGAAGCAGGGCTGTGTCCCAGGCCTTTGCCAGGCACAGACAGGCTCCCGCTGCATGCTTTCCCTCCAAGTATAGGATTAAAGTTTCCCACGGTTCACTCAGTGTTATGGAACTTTCTGTAATGCTTGATGATGGTTGTTCCTAGAACAGTGACACTTTCTGATTACTCCCAAGGAAAAGTATTCAGGGGGTATAGCTCAGGAGCACAGTGCCTGCCTGGCGAGTGCAAGGTTGTGAGTTCAATTCCAGGTTCACAAAAAACAACCAAGGAGAAACTCTCAGCATGTTTGTTTTTACAGACTTTACAGCTAAACTTTATAGATACCATTAAATAACTATAAATTCATAATAAGATAAAAGTGAAAAATTAATACTAGTAATACTAGCACCAGCAGTAATGATATTGTTAATACTTGTGGAGCCTTTATGTGTTATCTATTGTTCTAGTAGCTTTATTTAATTGCATTTAACTTTAGTATTACCTCCATTTTACAGACAAAAATATTGAAGCTTTGACAGGTCAATTTACAAACTTAGAAACCTAAAACCCTTCTGATTTTATTGCTGAGATGGGAATGTTACATTGAATTAAACTTCAGGCCTTAGTTTATTGGTTTTCAGTTGTTGCAGATAGAATCCTAGATCACTCTTTCATTGCTCCCAGGACCCTCTTCTGTGACCACTAGGGTTCTAGAGGAAATAAGGGCAGAATAGTAGGACTCACCTTTCCCCAATGGGTAACTGACTTCTCCAAAGGTCTTCTTCAAAGGCTTTCTGGCTATGTGAAAAACATCGCTGTTCACTGCAGAGTTTCCTCACACAAAGGCTAACGACGTCTTCACAGACTTGCTGCGGTCACCCCTACTGCCAATGAAAAGGCATGAGAAAGCTTAAAACTTAAATCTTGTTTCTTGGAGGAACTTCACCCTCAGTGATCCAATAAATCGGCAATTCTGAGCCAGTCGGCAGGATTTACCAAATGTAATAGGGCACTGCATGGGCCAGACTAAGAGATGACTTGTGCTCAATTAACACAAGTTAATAAGGCACTCAGAGCTCATCAATAATTAGCAACTTCCTTCCGTTTGCCAGAGACATGGCTCCTGTCAGGAAAACCCACATATTACAATGTGCACTCTCTATTTTTGCACTCAAAAATTTTTTTCTGTTCCAAAGCCATTTTAAAATATGTCAAGATGTGTATCTCCACTCATAGGAAGTGATTTACCTTCAAAATAGAAATTAGAAGCAAAATTCAGAGCAAAACTAATATTTGCAAGTTTTTCCTTGTGTAATACTACTGCAAAATTAAACATGCTTTGAGCTCCAGTCATCAATGCTGACGCCCAAAACACCTGGCCTTCAAGTACTCACTCAAAAAGAAAAAAGAATTCCACTGCTGAAAAGGTGGTCGCTGGTTCAATATATTGAGAAACAAAACCCACATAGCTTCCTGATAACCTTTTCTATTTACACATGAATGACTGGATAACTGGCCTCATAGGCTGAAAGAACATACTTTTCAATCCAAATGTTCTCCAGACATCTTGCAATCACCCTTTCTCCATATTTGCCCTTATTAGAAAAAAATTATTTGAGCACAGTAACCAAAACTGACATCAAACACAGTAACCAAACATAGTAACTAACAGTGATGTATCAAATATCTGGGAGCTCACGTTTCACAGGAAATTGGTTAATAATATCATGCAGATTAGAACCGGAGGATGAAATCATCCAATTTGATTATGTGGATAATAATGTTGTCGTCCTGGTTCAAATGACCAAGGAATACATAGGTAACATCTGTGTAAAGAATTACTATCTTGTTAATAATTAAGATAAGTCTAAATAGCTTGAGATCTCATCTGATCACTTCTACTAAGGAGGAAATGATGCTGTCAAGTATCTGGGTGGGACCCATGCTTTTCTATGGGTCCACTCTTCCAGGAAAAAGTGAAGGAGAAAGGTTTTACTTTCCAAATTCGAATTTGAGAAAATACTTCATGACAGTATGTGAGACCAGTATAAGACAGAAATTGTTTCTACAAAAATATTTTGTAATCTTACAACTAAAAAGCCTATTAAAGAATGAGCAAGAGATTTGAACATTTACCAGCAGATGCGGTCGATAAAATTTTTGATTGTTTTAAATTTTCTTTCTAGTGCATGTTTGTAGTTCACAGTGTCCACACCCCTGGCACATTGCATGCACATTTCAGTTCCTCTTCACCCCACTCCCCTCTCCCTCCGTCCATCTTCAATACTTCTGCACAGCAAAGGAAACAGCCAACAGTGTACACAGACAACCCACAGAGTAGAAAAAATTCTGCTAGATAATCTTCAGGTATTCTAGACTAGTATCCAGAATGTATAAAAACTAAAAAACTTAAGTCTTTAAAATAAGATCCATCAACTGAGGAGTAGATAAAAAGGTGTAGTATTGTTATATAATAGAGTATTACTGAGCTATGAAGAAAGATACACTCGAGGATTTGTAGGCAAATGGATGCAACTAGAGATCATACTCATAAGTGAAATAAATCAGACGCATATGGGTAAACATCATATTGTCTCACTAGTGTAAGAACCTGAAAGAGTAAATGCCATCTGAAAGGTACAACGTTTCTTTCCCTTGTGAAAGGGGAAGAAACTGCTCAAAAAGAAGGAACTGGGATGAGGGAAAGGAGAAAAGAAACAAAGAAGAAAGGAAAAAATACATGTACATGTAGACAAGATAGCTAAGGTAATTAACTACTAATTTCTACTGGTTTATTGAAAGAAACAGCTAGTGCTTAATTTTTTTGACCAACTTTACATACTTACATCTGGTAATCTGAACAACTACTTTGAAGATAACAGTACACAATATAACAACCATTGTTAAATCCCTACCATCTGATTTTTGAAATTTTATATCATTTCTAATGCTTTTAATCTGTTTAAAATACAATTTAAAGAAGAAAATCCCAGGCCCTTCTTGCCACTTAAAAAATATTTTAAAATAAAATAAAATAAGACCCAATCAAAAAATAGGCAACTGAAGTTTTCAGAAAAAGAAGTACAAATGTCTGATAAATGCATGAGAAAATGTCCAACATCTCCAGGCATTAGAGAACTAAACTTTTCTCTAAGTACTATTAAACTAAAATTGTAAAAATCAAAATAGAAAAAATACACCTTCCACAAAAACAAATAAAAACAAACAAACAAAAAGAGCACCCTGAGGATCCATTTTATCCCAGAAAACAAGCTAAGTCCCTTTTTTTGGTACTGGGAATCAAACTCAGGACCTTGCACTCGCTAGGCAGGCACTTGTGCCCCTGAGCTATGTCCCCAGCCCTGCTAAATCACTCTGAAAAACAATTTGGCAGTATTCTATGAAGCTAAAAACACTTATACTTGTGGTTACGGACTGAACTTGTATCTTCTCAAAATTCATGTTGAAATTCTACTTCACAATGTGATGGAGATATAGCTTTGGAAATAATTAGATCATTGCGACGGAGTCTTCCTGAAAGGGATTCGTGCCCTTACACAAGAGATTACGGAGTCCTCCTGCCCTTGCCACAGCAAGACAGAAATCACCTGTAAATCAGAAATCAAGCCCTCCCCAGACACTGCATCTGATGGCAGCGTGGTCTAGGAGTTCTGTGCCTCCAGGACTGTGAGGCGTACATGTCTGTGTAAGCCATCCAGTCTATGGTATTTTGTTACATCAGACAAAAATGGATGAAGAAACCAGCGAAGATGGCGACCAGGTGAGCAGCAAGGGAGCGAACCTCCTTAATAAACACCACCAGCTCGAGACAGACTTGGTGAGCGTGAATGCCGGGACCTCGGCTGGGAAGTTTAAACTGGGCGTATTTCTCTGAGATGTCGGGGGAGATGTGGTAGGGCGGACCAGGCTGCCGGGGCGAGACGTGGGAAAGTCCCAGACGCTGGGAGCCGGGAACGATCCCCACAGGGAAGAAGCGGGGATCGGTCCAGGCGCAGTGGGAGCGCGGCCGCCTCGGGCCCTCCCGCCTCCCGAGACGGTGCAACCCCCCGGCGACTCCCGACAGAGATCGGCTTGCTAGCGGCGGAGACGCCCGGCAATCCCACGTTTCGCGCATGTCGGGCGAGCCGCGTGGAGGGCCCCAAACGCCGCCGGGAGCGGAAAAATTTGCGGGTCCCCAGCGCCCTGAGAGCACGGACGCCTCAATTCCTCCCGCCACCCGAGCCGGCGCAGCCCCCCGGTGACTCCCGACAGAGATTGGCTTGGTGGCGGCGGAGACGCCTGGCAGTCCCACGTTTCGTGCGTGTCGGGC
>PVLD010025807.1:0-23138 GCA_004027595.1 Dinomys branickii
AGTCGGGAGGCTTCCATGAGTGTGGGTCTCCGAAGCCGCAGCTGCAATCGCTGGAACGAGGGCTTGGGCCAAGAGTGTGTTTGAAGCAGTGGCTTCCTCTTTCTCCATCTCTTCTCTCTCCGACTGTGCCGCGGCAGCCCTCCAATCCTTTCCTCCAGGAGAGGTTCTGCTTGGTTTTTCCTAGAGCTTCAGTTTCCATCTCTTTCTGTCTTATTCTAGTCATGTTATTTTTAACCATCATTTTAAATATGTTTTTAACATAAGTATAACAATTCCTAGCCTGAAATACTATTAGTCTGTTCTTTGAGCATCTTAACAATCTTGATAATATTATTATTGTTACAATTCACCTGCTTAGTTAATTATTTAATACTTATGTGTTAATTTTGCTCATATTAAATCATCTAAGCACTCTGGGATAATTTCATTCAAATTAACATAGATGATCTATATTTTCTTCCTATGTAAGTGCCATTCTAAGGTTAACTTTAATTCCTTTTGTTCTTTTCATTTGTTTGTTCATTTGTGTTTTTTTTTTTTTTTAGACAGGGTCTTGCTATGTAGTCTAGGCTGGCACTGAACTCACAATGTATCCCAGCCAGCCTCAAAATAGAGTCAGTCTTCTTGCCTCAGCCTCCCAAGTACTGAGATTACAGGCATATGCCACCATGCCTGGCTTTAATTCCTTTTGTTCTAATCCAAATTTTACACATCTTTTTAAAAAAAATGCCACATAGCAAATACTTTAGACTTTATAGCCACATACGGTCTCTGTTGTATATTTTTAATGTTTTTTTCTTTTCCTTTTATAGCACTTAAAATAGAGAAACAATTTTTACCTTATGAGCTGAATAAAAACACAGACTATGGATCAATTTGACCCATATGCCATTGGATGAACGTAAGTACAAACCAATGGCATATGAACACCAATAAAACAAGGTTCATGTTAGCATCAGTGAATGCTCAGTTCTTATGACCACTTCTCCTCTGTGAGTTGAGTTTTGCTCATTTGTGTCTTATCTCTATGAATTAAAAAGTGAAAATGCCTATATAGACCTACATAGACTTGCATAACTGCAGAATTTTATTGCTGGAAGAGATTTTGGAGAATATCTAATTTGAGCTCCCTCCTCATCTTACAGATAACTTAAAATTCACAGATAAATATGATTAACTAACTTAGAAATACTGGAGGGACAGCAGGCCTTCAAAGGAATCCTTACGTAGTTCAGTGATGTAATTTTCACTGAGATTTCTGGAAGATGAAAAGTTTATTTCTGAATCAAACTTCCTGAGAAACATGAAGGATTTGCAGTGGGGAAAAGGGTGAGGAAATGAGCACTGGCAGGTCCTGCTGCCTGGAGTGTGCTGGGAGAAGGTATTTTCAGGGAAACCAAAGTTTCATATCAGAAACAGGCTTCATGCCAACAATCCCTATTCTAGGTATCTGTCCTACAGAAATAGTTGCCCATGTTCACAAAGAAGCACGAACAGGGATGTTCATTGTGTGATACAGGTAACAAGAAAACTGGAGAGACCCCCTGCAATAAGAGACTTAACCAAAAAATGGGCAACTAAAAGGAATAAGTACTTCTCACAAGAGACATATAAACGACCAATAAATACATGAAAAAATGTTCAACATTTCTGGCCATTAGAGAAATGCAAATTAAGACAACACTGAGGTTCCATGGCTATAGTCAAGAAATCAAACAATAGCAAATGTTGGTGAAGCTGCAGGGAAAAAAGAAACCTTCTATATTGTTGGTGGGAATGTAAACTAGTACAACTATGGATATTGATATGGAGATTCCACGAAAAAAATACAGGTAGAAATTCCATTTGACCCAAATGTTCCTCTTCTAGGTCTCTTCCCAAAAGAATTAAAGACATTATATTATAGTGATACATGCTACCTATGTTTATAGCAGTACAATTCATGATATTAGAATATTATTGGAAGCAGCCTGTGTGTCCATCTACAGATGAAAGGATAAACTCTGCCATAAAGAAGGATAAACTTAAGTCGCTTGTAGGAAAATGGATGCACATGAGACAATAATGTTAAATGAAATAAATCAGACACATAAGCTTAACTATCCCATGGCTTCTCTTACGTGAGAAACTCAAAATATAAATAGAGGGCAAAATAAAAGATAGATCATAGGAAATAGGGAAATAGATCTTACTATGGCTTGTGTCTAGATGTTCCCCTCAAAGCCTCATGCAACCATAGGGCTTCTTTGGAGGTTGCTGAATCTAGAGTATGTGATTAATTCATATTGCAGTGCTGGGATTAAGGGTGTGAGTGCTACACCTGCCCTAGGGCGGGAGCCTTCACACAATCTAAGGGGCAGAAAGAGATGTGTCCTCTCTCCCTCACTGCTTTTGCTGTCTTCTGCCACTATGAAAGGCTGCCCCTCTGCCATGGGCCACCCTGCTTTGGAGGCACCTGATTATGGAATGAAACATCTACAAACTGTGAGCTACATAAACCTTTCTTCCTTTAACTTTAGGTGTCACTGTTTTATCTCACCAACAAGAGAAAAGTAACACAGATCTTTTGTGAAAGGGAAGAGGATCAAGAGATACAGGGAGGATAGAGGGAGGCAGGAGGGAAGGGAGAAGAGGGGAAGGGGATGTAACAAGAAAGGAAATGTGTTATGTACATGCACCAACTCTCTATGAGGAATGTAATTATTATGTACTACAAACATGTACTAATAAAAAATAAAGAAAATTGGACATACTCTAAAGATCCATCAATAGGGAAATTATTAAATAAATATGTACATACTATGGCATATTATGCAGGAATTTAAATAAACAGGACAAGGAAAAATCAAAGTATCAAAAGTGAAAGATTGAACCAGGAGTGGTAGCACATGCCTGTAATCCCAGCGTTCGGGAGGCTGAGGCAGGAGGATCATTGCAAGTTTGAGGCCAGCGTGGGCTACAAAGTGAGTTCAAGACCAGCCTGAACTGCAGAGTGAGACCCTGTCTCAGAAAGACCAAAAAGTGAAAGATTCAATTTGCAGGACATTACAATTGATGTAAAAAGAAAGAAGACAGTAAAGGCTTCTCCAGAGATGGAGTGGTGAACAGCAGCAACGAATCCTTTTGAGATTTGATATCCATACACTGGAATACAGCAATGTGGGGAAGAGAAGAAGTGGGTCCCAGCAAAGATCTGAAGTGAGAAACAGAGCCCAGAGAGAGAGAAAAAAGGGAGCCCTCAATGCAGAAGACAGAGGTGGCTAATGGCACTTTCTCTCTGAAGCCCAGTTTCAGGTGTGAGAGAGATGGCTTGAACCCACAGAGACACAGTGAATAGGAGGCCTCCACAGACAAATGCACCAGTGGAACAGAGCAGTGGACACTGTGGGCTACAGTGGCTTGTGAGTATCAGAGGCACCCAGAGTATCATGGGCAGAAACCAGTATCAGCTTGAACTTCAGCGAAGTTTAAAGTACAGTCTTGCTGGGATTATCCGCCACCATACTGTAATTCTGTCACAGGCTTGCTGAGATGAACCAACATGGATCTGGGCTCTGTCTTCCTGCTTCGTCTACTAGTGATAGGAGAGACATTTGCTGGAAGGAACATATTTTTTCTTCCCTTCTTTGCTTTCTTTTTCTTGACTGTTTGTTCTTGTTTCTATGAGGGTAAACATTGTTTCTGGTTTTTTTGTTGTTCTGTTCTGTTTTTGTTTCTAATTCTGTTTCTTCTTTCACTGTCTTCTTCACAGTTTCTCAAACCTTTTGTCATCTTCCTTTGTCCTTAAGCCTTGCTTCTAATCTCTTTATCTTCTATTTCTCTATTTTTCCCTCTTGTTCTTTTTACACGTTCTCCCCTGTGGGTAAAATTGCTCTATTGAGAAGATGTTTATTCTAAAAGTTTTCTGGTTTGTCTAAGATTTATATAACTATAGGGCTGGGGATATAGCTCAGTGGAATAAGCGCCTGCCTAGCAGGCGCAGGGTCCTGAGTTCAATCCCCAGTACCACAAAAAAAAAAAAAGAATATATAACTATAAATCTTGCTCATATGGTTAAAGGTGGCAAATTAATAGTGAACACAATTTCTCATTTTCTAGACTGTGCCTTTGCTATTGTTATTACTAAATGTACTATTTTAGTCAAGGTGAAATCAGTTGTTCTTCTTTGTATGCCAAGACCAAGATTGCCTGAGGGTCATATACATACTATAGGCCAGTACCAAAGAATGAGGGGTTAGGCCAAGTAGGTAGTAATATCTCATCCCCAATAAACTGAAGAGGAATCTTGAAACACACTCAAATGCCAAATGCAAGCTATACTTAAAACATATCTGAAAAGAAGTCATTTCCTAGGGAGTTCTCCATACTAGCAATAAAGCTACCTACCATAAGAAATTTACAAACATTAACCCAGAAACTAAATTAAAAAAAAAATAAAAATTATAAGACATGGATGCAAGATTCACCCAAGACTTCTAGCTCACCCAGGGCAAAGCCATGAGGCAGTGAGGTGGAACAACATGAAAGCCACCCACATGGACTCTCTGAAATGGTAACAATGGAAGTAACAAAGCAGATGAATCAGGCTCTAGAAAAAAATCAAATCAGAAATAATTTCTCAGATAACTAAAGAGAAAATAACTATGATGAAAGATATGGTTCATGAATCTTAGAGTAGATACAGATTAAAAAATAAAATAGAAGAGCTTAGGAACAATGATGGAAACCAAGAATGTCCAACATAGGCAAGAAATGTAATCTATGAGACAGATTCAAGAGATTAAAAATTCTATTGAAAGTATGTATAGCAGAATCAACCAATGCAAGGAAAGAATATCAGCTCTAGAAGACAGATTTGTGATTAGTAATCATAAAACAAAATATGTCTTAAAAATAACCAAGAGTTAAAAAATCAATTCAACAGCTTCTATATGATGCAAAGAAGAATAACAGGATTGATTAGAATCAATGAAAAAGCACGATATAGTGCAAACAACATAAAAAAGAAGTACTGGCATAAAACTTCCCAAGCATGGAAAAAGAATTTAATATATAGTAAGTGAGGCATATAGAACTATAATTAGCCATGACAAAAAACTATATCAATGAATAGAATAGTCAAGATTCCAGAAGTTCAGTACAAGAATGGAGACATGTTAGAGACATGAAATAAATCATCTACATAGGAAAGCCCATCAGAATCACAGCATACTTCTCAACAAAAACCCCTGAGTCAAGGAGAGCTTGGTATGGAGTATTTCAAACCATAAAACAAAACACCCTCCAAGCCAGAGTGATGTACCTAGCAAAACTATCTTTCAAAACTGATGGAGAAATAAGATATTTCCATGACAAAGAACACCTGAAGAAATTCATGACCACCAAATCAGCACTCCAAAATGTTCTGAAGGATATTGTACAAAGAGATAATGAAGGCTACACAATTCCATGAACCACAATAGAATAAACACACCAGGCAAGGCAAGTGATTAAACAGAGGGGAAAGAAATAGAACCAACAGCAGGAAAATAATGCCAAGGATAAGTCAGTACATATCAGTTATAATCATCAATGCAAATGGTCTCAATTCACAAATCAAAGGAAATAGATTGGAAGAATAATGAAGAAACAAGATCCATAGAACACAATTAAATGCAAAGAAACTGAAATTATCTCATGCATATTATTGGACCACAGTGTGATGAAATTGGAAATCAATGGAAAAGAAACACAAGAACTTCACAAACACATGGAAATTAAATTATACCCTCCTAAAAAACCAATGGATCACAGATGAGATTAAAGAAGAAATTAGATAGTTTCTTCAATTAAGTGATAATGCCAATACAACATACTAGAATTTACAGGATCCAATGAAAGCAAGGAAATTTATAGTAGTTAATTCCCACATCAGAATAACGGGGCAAGTGCAAATAAACAACCTAATGTTGGACCTCAATCTTCTAGAAAAAGAAGTGCAAGTTAAAATGAAAGCTTGGATGAAGGAGGAAATTATAAATAACAGACAGAAATTAATGTAATTGAGACTAAGAAAAGAATACAAATAATCAATGAATCAGAGTTGAGTCTGTAAAAGATTAAATAAAAAAGACAAACCCTTAGCATACGTTATTAAAAAAAAGGAAAGAAAATATTCAAATCCATTCAATTAGGAATGAAAGAGTGAAATCAAGACAGATCCTACAGAAATCAAGGAAATCATCAATACCTACTCTGAGAATCTGCATTCCAATAAGATGGAAACCAGAAGAAATGAACAGATTCCTACATACATATGAATTACCAAAGCCGAATCTAGAAGATGTAAAATTTCTAAATAATCCAATATCAATCAATGAAACTAAAGATATAATTAAAAACTTACCAATAAAGAAAACTCAGGTCCTGATGGATTCAATGCTGAATTCCACAAGAGATGTAGAGAAGATGTGAAGCCACTACTCCCCAAACTCTTCAATGAAACTCATTCCTGGAAGCAAGCATTATCCTGATACCACAACCATAGAAAGATCCAACCAAAAAAGAGAACTACAGGCCAATCTCCCTTATAAACATAAACACAAAAATCTTCAATAAGATATTGGCAGATGGTATGGACCAAATTATCATGAAGATTATACACTATGACCAAGTAAGATTCATCCTAGGGATGCAGTGATGGTTCAACATATGCAAATCAACATATGTAATACACCACATTAACAGAACCAATACATGTAGAATCAACAGGTGCAAAACAAAGCATTTGACAAAGTCCAATACCAATTCATGTTAAAATTTCTACAGAATATTGGAATAAAAGGTCTTTGCTTTAATCTGATAAAAGCCACCTACAAAAAGCCAATAGTTAACATAACACTAAATGCTCCTGAGTGGAAAGCTTTCACTCTAAAATCAGAAATGAGACAAAGATGTCCCCTATCACCTCTCCTGTTCTATATAATTCTGGAAACATTAGCCAGAGAAATTAGATAAGCTAAGTAAATAAAATGAATAAGGATAGAAGAGGAAGAATTTAAATTATTTGTGGTTAACATGATAGTCTACATAGAAGATCCTAAAAACTCCACCAAAAGACTTCTAGATTTAATGACCAAATACAGTAGGGTAGTTGGATATAAAGTCAACACTCAAAAAGCAATAGCACTCCTGTAAACAAATAATAAACTCACTGAAAGAGAAATTAGGCAGACCTTTCACACATTTCATAACAATATCATAAAAACCGAAATACTTCAGAATCGACATAACAAACAAAACACTTTTACATTGAAAACTACAGTACTCTGAAAAAGGAGATCAAAGAGGATATCTGAAAATGGGTATCTCTTATTCTTGGGCAGGAAGAATCAGTATAGTAAAAATGGTCATCCTTCCAAAACTGAAACATAGATTTAATGCAATCACAATAAAAATACCAACAACAGTCAGGTATGGTAGCACATGCCTGTAATCCCAGCACTAGGGAGGCAGAGGCAGGAGGATCACCATAAGTTCGAGGCCAGACTAGGCTACATAGTGAGTTCAAGTCCAGCCTGAATTACTTAGTAAGACCCTATCTCAAAAATCCAAAAACAAATAACTAGTAACATACTTCACAAAATTAGAGAAAACGATCCTAAAACTAATTTGGAACCAGAAGACAACTAGAATACCAAAATCAAGTCTGGGCACAAAGGCAAGGCAGAGGGATATCACAAACCATATGTGAAATTATACTATAGCTAAGCATGGTACTGCATGCCTATAATGCCAGCATTTAGAAGGCTGAGGCAGAAGGATCACATAAGTGTGAGGCCAGCATGGGTTACATAGCAAGCTCAAGGTCAGCCTGGACAACATAGAAAGAATCTACCTCAAAAAGCAAAAACAAAAACAAAAGCTATACTATAAAACTACTGTGATAAAAACAGCATGGTACTAGTTTTAAAAAAAGATCTGAGGATCAGTGGAACAGAGTACAAAATGGAGAAACAACTCTAAACACACTAAGCCACCTTATCTCTGACAAAGGGACAAATATCGTCAGTGGAAAAAGATAGCCTCTTTAATAAATAGTGCTGGAAAAATTGGCTTTACACATGCCAGAGATTAACACTAGACCCACATCATTACTATGCACTAAACTAAAAATAATATAAATCAAATATCTAAATATTAAAACAGAAACACTAAATCTGCTGGAAGATAAATAGGTAGAACTCTTCAAGACATAGGTGTAGGCAAAGACTTTAGGAACAAAATACTAATCACACAGAAAAAAACACAAAGAATCAACAACTGGGATCTCCACTTATTAAAAGCTTTTGCAGATCAGCTGTGGTGGTGCACGCCTGTAATCCCAGCACTCAGAAGGCTGAGGCAGGAGAATTGCCATGAGTTGGAGGTCACCCTGGGCTCCATAAGTGAGTACAAGGCCATCCTGTACCACATAGCAAGACCCTGTCTCAAAAAACAAACAAACAAAAGGCTTTTGCACAGAAAAAAAAAAACCTGGAGTGAAGTGATAACCCAGAGTGGGAAAAAAATTTTTCCAGCTGTTGCTCAGACAAAGGAGTAATATCTAGACTATATAAAGAAATCAAAACAATCAGACCCTCCCCCAAATTTAAAGGCACAACTCAAAAATGGGCATTTGAAATGAAGACACTTCTCACATGAAGAAGTAGAAGTGTTAGATAAATATATATTAAAAAAAATGTTCACATCACTGGTCATTGGAGAGATGCAAGTTAAAATAATACTGAGATTCCATCTCATTCCAAAAGGAATAGGAATTATCAAGAAATCAACCATTAAAAATGCTGGTGAGGCTCTGGAAATAAAGGAACCCTTCTCCACTGTTGGTGGGAGTATAGACTGGTGCAACCACTGTGGAAATCAGTGTGGAGATTCCTCAAAAAACTAAAACTAGAAGTTCCGTTTGACCCAGATATTCTTCTTCTTGGCATCTTCCCAAAGGCATGAAAAACATCACACCTCAGCTATAGATGCACACTCCTGTTTATAGCATCACAATGTGTAATAGCTAAATCTTGGAAACAGACTAATAATTCAATAATTTAACAATTCAAGGTTAATAATGCCCCTGAATGGATGGATGGCTAAAGAAGATCTGGGTACCACTGTAGAGTACCACTCTGCCATAAAGAAGAACAAACTTGAGACATTTCTAGGTAAATGGATGCACGTTGCAACCATACTCTTGAGTGAAATATGTTGGACACACGTTTAAATGCTGCATTGTTTCTCTGCTGTGAGAAAATGAAAGGGTAAATAGGAATCAAAATATGTGATAATTATTGGGAAGTGAAAAGAAAATGTTCAAATGGGGAGGGGAACAAGAGATGGGGAAGGGAGAAAGAAGGAAACGAAAAGAAAAGAGAATAGAAGGAAAAATGGAAATAAAGCTTTTGTAAATAGAGAGAGGTAGATGGGAGGGGAGGGAAAAGAAGAAGAATGAAGATATACTATGTACAGGTACTAATTTCCTGAAATCATTATAGCTAAAATGTACAAATAAAATTTAAAAACAGATGAAAAATAAGACCACAGCCACCTGACAAACCTATTTTGCTGTAAGTAAATATATATGTAGGCAAATGCATGAGGAAAGGACTTAACAAACTCGGACTAGTTACTTCACTGACAGAACATGAGAGCATAAGGAAGGTCTTACTGTACTTGCCATTTTGTTTTTATTCATTAAGAATATAATCATGTTTTCCTTGTATAAAGAAAAGTAAATTTTAATTATTTATTTTCAAGTGTTTATAAAACTTAATTCTTTCTCTTTTTTCCTTCCTTCCTTCCTTCCATCCTTCCTTCCTTCTTCCCTCCCTCCCTTTCTCTCTTCCCTTTTCTCTCTCTCTGTCTCTCTGTCTCTGTCTCTGTCTGTCTGTCACTCTCTCCCCCTGCCCCCAGGGCTTGAATCTAAGGCCTCAGACATCTAAGCAAGTGTTTCGAGGCTGAGCTACACTCCCAATCCCCATGAAATTTAATTCTTAGTATACTTGTAGAATTTCAATCAAGGGAGGTTGATATGGAATAAGTAAGGAAATATTCTTTTTCAGAGGTATTGACCTCAAAATTCTAGGATCTTACAATAAAGTGTTTTGTATTCATATTTGGAGAGAAGATACGCACAGTTTCTCTGTCCACTGTTATGCTTTCCATGTCTTTTCTTGAATATCATGAATAGAGTTTCCTTGGAAATTTCTGTGAAGAAATAGTTTATATACTTAAATAACTAGGAAAAGAATGATTACAATAAGTAAAAGAATCTTGGTAAATTGGGGGATATTCAAACACAGCTAAGACAGCAGCTCTTTCATTTCCAGAACTAACCGCTCCCCGGTTTGCACAATAAAGACAGAATATGCAGCCACTCGCACAAATGAAGGGACTTCCCTGCAGAAGCTGAACTTCCTGTCTGTCCAATCTTCTGGATAAATAATGCCACTCAATTACTTTTAATGTATTTTTCCCCAAATCATTTGTGTCTAAGCTGACTCCTTCTGCAGGTGAACACGTAAATGATAAATAATTCAACAGAAAAATGGGCCAAAATTTATCACCATTAGCAAATAAGAAGAAAGGAACCCTATGCTAGGAGGTGCCAAAGCTTCGCCTCCCCACCCTTTGGGGAGCTTCCGCCGGCAGTGGAAGCGCAAGGAGGGGTGGAGCTCAGAGGAACTAACGTGCTCAGGGGGAAAAATCGCTTGGACTTGATGCCCGGGGGAAAAAGCAGGAACCACTAAGGAAGGAGCAACCATCACCTTGTCAGGGGGAAAAGCACAAAGGAGAAGGAAGGGCACACACCAGACTGGTTCTACAGCTTAACTTCCGGGTGAGACAGTCAGGGAGACAGGGTGATCAAGGGCACAGGGGTATGGATTTCACATTATTCCTTATACAGCTGACCCTTTCTCAAAAGAGTGGCATCTATCACACGTTAAAAACAAGCTATTAAGCCAGGAGTAGTGGTGCACACCTGTAATCCCAGCCCTCGGGAAGCTGAGGCACCAGGCTTACCATGAGTTCCACATAGGAAGTTCAAGTCCAGTCTGCCTTGAACTAGGGTTTAGTCTCCATTTTGTGGAAATTCATCCTTTATCCCTCAGCAATGACTTCCCTATTTAGCCTAGTACACTTTTGCTGGGGACGGGTGGGGAAGAAAGCAACCTGCTCCTGAGCCTAGTGAATGCTGCCACACTACCACGTGCACTCTGATCGCCTTGTGCTCACCAGTGAGGGAGCCTCACACAGAACTTCTCTCCCACAAACTGGGCCTCCCTCCCGCTTGCTGCTGCCACCTGTGAGACCACCACCATCCTCATCTCCATCCAGGGTGGAAATTGGGGCCTCATAGGAATTGCGCTCTCCTGCCCCTCCACAATGCTTTGCTCATTCACTGGATCACACAGCGCTCCCAGCGTCCTCCAGCTCTCACCACCCCTCTGCTCAGCTGCTTTTCACTGTACCCTCAGGTTTCCTAGCGCTTTCTACATGCTCTCCCTGAACTCAGCTTTCCTCTCCAGATCACTCTACATGCAGAGTCTAACAGAGCCCTCCCGTTTCTGTCATTTTGCTCTCGTTTGAAAACTTTCACTGGCTTTCCATATCTAACTGTCTGGCAAACCCCTAAATGTGATATTGAAGGTTAATAATTCAAGATAATATCTCTCACTGGTGCCTAACACAATTCTTTTTTTTTTTTTTTTTGGTACTAGGAATCAAACTCAGCACCATGCACTTGCCAGGCAGGCACTTGTGCTGCTGAGCTACATTCCTGGCCCAACCTAACCCAATTTTTTGCAGGCAGATTGGTCTATCAAATTCTGTTCATTCCTGCTGCCTTGCCTGTGTCTGGACTGGGCTTCCTGTGTTTCCTCTACTTGACAGTTGCAGCCACTCTAAGCACCAGGTAAGGATTGGTCTGACCCATGCAGCTGTCCCCAACCTTTACACCTGATGGTTCAGATTCTCAAGAATGATAGCACCTAAGGTCTGCATCCTCTTCTATTCCTTGTTATATACCAGCTCCCTTTTAATGATTTTCCTCTTCCTATCATTTTCATGTTCTAGAGCAAATGTTATTCTTCTATTTTCTCCAATGTACTTAGCTCTCCTGGACTGGACATAACTGGATGCTACACGTAGAAAGCAAGGGACAAAGATGACTTCTGCACATAATTCAGGGGCTAAATAATACTAAGAACAGCTAACATTCATAGATAGACATGATGCTAATATATCTGTCACAGCATTCACTCTTCTAAATCTCACAATCCTATGAAATGGTAAGTATCATAATTTCCATTTTACAGATGAGGAAACTGAATAACAAAGCTAATAACTTCCAAAAGACACAAAGCTAATAAAAGAGAGATCTGGGTTAAAACCCAGGCAGTCTGATTCCAGAATCTATTCTGAGGGGGGAAGGATGCAAGAGATTGAATCAGGATCCTGCTGTACATAGGAGACAAGCGCTGTACCAGTGAGCGACACCCTCAGGTCCAGAACCTACATGTACTCACTTTCTTACATCATCACTAAGGAAATGAGTTATAAAAAGGGTAGAGCAAAAGGGGAAGACCCAGGGTTAAACAATGGTGTGATGGGCTGAGTAAAAATGGGTAAGGAGAAAGTGAAAGAGGCACAATAGTTACAAAGGAGGATGGAACAAGGAAAATTTGGAAGGAAAAAGGTAAAAGCAGAAACTCAGTCAATGTGAACTGGGGAGATGAGGACAGCCCAAGAACTTGAAGAAAAGGCTGCTACATGAGGCAGAATGCAGAGTACACATGAACAAGATTGATTCTTACAAGATGGTAAATGTGTTGTTGGAGGTGTTGGGCTCTAGTACCAGAATCTGGTGCAGCCTCTGCATTAGGCTGAAACCAACACATGACAGGGTCTCATTTTTACAGGTGCAGAGCTCACATACATTGATAGCTCTGGTAGCATTCTGTTCCTTTTGCACAGTTAAAGCCCTTTCTGGAGTGTAATTTACAGAATACTGATTTACGATATGTTCCACATCCAAACGATGGCGCATCATGGGAGTTAGGTGTGGATACTGACCCTGCCCCTGGTCTGGATGTGCAAGTATCTCAGGGTGCTTTGGCGAAGGAGCTTCAGCCTTCTGCAGGGCCACAGAATGGTCAGCCTCTATAGGATGTTCTGGACTTAGAGTAAGGCCCATAACCATGGTTGAACAGGTGATGTTGGATGCTGAGATCGGTCCTGACCTGGTGTTGGATTTGTCATCTCCTATGGCGGTGTATGTTGAGCTACAGCCACCAGAGATGCCTCTTGAGAGGGAGATGGGCTTTCTGACATAACTGGGGAAAGTTTAACTCTGGAAGTGAGCAGAGGAGTCATGGAATGATCTACATGCAAATGTTGAACCATGACAGAAATCAGATTTGGATCCTGAGGTTGCACCTGGTCTGGTTGTGCTAGTGTCCCCTCAGAGTGCTTCAGAGGAGGAACTACAGCCTTCTGCCAGGCCACAGAATACTCAGCCTCTATAGTGGGCTCTGGATGTATGGTAAACTCTGTGACCAGCAGTTGGACTGTGACACTGGGTAATACTGGATGCTGAATTGGGTCCTGACCTGATATTGGAACTGTCATCTCATGCAGCACTGACAGCTGAGCTCTAGCTTCCTCAGGAGGTTGTTGAGCCTGAACAGAGGTTGGCTGCAGCACTGGAGACGATTCTTTGGGGATCTGAGATTTGGCCTTCTTGGGGAACTCTAGTGGTAGACCTGGGGCCTCCTGTTGAGTTGCAGCAGAATTTAACTCTTTTGGGGGATCTGGAGTCAGAGCTATGACTTCTTCCTGGGCTGGAGAAGACTCAAATTTTTCAGGGAACTGTGCAGGCTGGGAAAGGGGATCAGTGTGTATTGGACAAAGTTCAACTTGTTCAGTAGGAACTGTAGGCTGTGCAGAGTCGTCCTGCTGGGTGACAGAAGGTTCTGCCTCCAGAGTGGGCTTTGCAGTTACAGTAAGCTGATCCACATGTGTAACCGTGGTTTTAGGAAACACTGAATTCTGATTTGGGAATATCATTCCTGTACCTAGAGCTGAAAATATGCTATCTGCCAATGGAAAAGAACTACTACCCTTTTTCTAGGGGACTGGAGGCTAAGCTGAGAGCTCTTGCTGGACTGGTGGAAGTGTGACACCCACAGAGGGCTTTGAGGACAAAGCTGAGCTCTCTTGCTGGCTTATGAGAGAATGTTCAGGAAGCTCCTCAGAGTGAACTGGGATCACTTGATCCACTGGAGAATGGTCATTCATTACAAAAAGGTTTGGCTGCTGAGTTGTAACGTTTTGCCAAACTTGATAGGGAGTTCCAAAAACCTCAGTAGAAAGTTGCCAATGCTGAGTTAGAGTTCTTCAGTTTCAGGGGTGAAACAAACTGTGATGCTATAAAACTTACTCACTGGAGGTGGAACAAGCATAAGTGACTGGTGGTATGCTGCCTGATCTAGAGCAGAACTCTCAATCTTCCTTTGGAGTTGAAGAAGCAAAGCTAGATCTTGATTCCCATCTCCACCTAGCAGTGAAACCACCTCCGGGAGCCTTTCTGGCCTGGCAAGCTTGTCATCCAGACTCTGAAGTGGAACAGCAAACTCATCTGCAGCTGGCAATGGCTCTGCAGTCGACTCCTAAGGTGCATGCAACACCTCCGTAGGCTCAGAGGACCCTAAGTAATCAGATCCACTTGGCTCTGCCAGGGCTGTCAGGGCATGCAGTGATTCCAGTGGGAAATTAGACTTGTAGGGAAAAAACAAATTGAGCCCCAGAGGCTCAGAGTTCAGCTGGATTGGGTATTGGGTCCACTCTGAATGGGGGTCCAGCCAGACAAGTAGCCACAACTGTGGCCAAAAACAGAGTCCTAGAGCCCAGAAGCACAGTATAATCATAATGGGATAAGGCTGGGTTGCAAAGACCTAGGCAAGTAGGCTTGCAGCAAATCACCTGCTGGAATCTTTCTGGTGGCCACTTGCTGCCAGTGCCTTGGTAACCTTGTATATTCTGCCCTGCCCCACCATTTGTGACATCATTGTTTAAGAAAACTTTCTTACCTTCTGGCCTAGGTGGGCTTACCACAGCCTCAGGGAGTGGTTTGCTATAGTAAACAGGCCCAACTCCTTGCTTCCAGCAGAGGTGATAGCAGCTCCCTGCAGGGCCACCTCCTTATATTGAGGCAGGATACAGGCCTCAGACCTGGTAGTACCAGGCCTTCAGCAGCCCATTGCCTGGGATAGGACACAGCTTCCCATGGAAGTCACAGGGTTAGGCCTGGGGATACTCAGAAGTAGTAACCCAGTCTGGCAGCCTGAACTCTTCCTGTTCCAAGCTACAACCTCAGAGAAATTCTTCCTCCTCTTAGGTATATAGCTTACAAGAAAAGCAACTGACCTATAGGATGAGGACTAGTCAGGGTTGCAGGCAGGAGAATACACAGTATGGTGATTGGTTACACAATGCTGCCGTTGGCTCTAAACTCTGAGAATCTGGTTCTACGTTTGATAATTCATTCCCCTCTCTTCAGCTGGGGCTATGTATACTCCATGATGAAGCCACAGTTTCTGCAGGAGGGGTTTTGAAGGTGGGCAATTGGATGTGAGAGGAAAGGGGTGGAATGGGTTCTTTACATTAGCATTTGAGAACTCTCCCATCCTTCATTCATGTAGAGGTGACAATGCCATTTTTCCCAGCACACCTGAGGAAGACACTCAGGATGTTAAAGTCCTCAGGTTAGGCAGTTTTCTTGAAGCACTACTATAGACTCACTTCCTTACAGTCCTCCCCCATCCATTTTATTACTCATTTCTCACCCGGCGCAGCCCCAGCACGTCAAGTTCAAGAAGAGGCTGCAGTCAATCTCTTCTTCCTTCGGCCTTGCATGAGGCTGGGCACATAGGAATGGTTTTAAAATAGACTTGATTCCAAATGTCCCCTCATTTAGGGGGGATTTGGTGTTAAAATCTGATTTCTAAAATCAGTACTGACCTATTCTCACATTTGACAGGAACCTAGATTCCTTAAAGTTTGAAGCTCCCTTGACTGTTTTTATTTAAATTCAACTAAAATCATTCTTTTATATGAAAAAAAGCTTCAGATACTTTTCTAGAAGGCAACCAAGCTCTCTCCCTTTTCAAAACACTTCACAACTTTTTCATCAAAGATTTCTGAATTAAGTACCATGACACCCATTTCCTGCCCTTTCTAAACATCCTAAATGTAGTAAATAACAAAAATTCTCTTTAAGAAATTATTTTGGAAAACTAATCCCTGCTTAAAGGTTTAATATAATTGACTCCCAGAAAGGTTCTCTAGCAAAATATTCCACTCAAGTTGTGGGGAGATGGGACACCTAGGTAATACGCCATATTGGGAAAACAGGAGAGCATTCAAAGCTGTAGCACAATTGAATGTAAGGCTGTAGTTACTGTGATGCCAGAAATCCTGTTTGAGGGCAGATCTAAAAGGACAGGTGTTTAAGCACCCTGACTTTCTCCAGTCCTTGAGAGGGAGCCCAGCTCCTCCCTCAGGTCCACAACTGTAGGAGGACCTGAAAGGCCTCACTTCTCCCCAAACTTCAAACAAGGTGGGCTGGGGATATAGCTCAGTGGAATAAGCGCTTGCCTAGCAAGCACAGGGTCCTGAGTTCGATCCCCAGTACCGCAAAAAAAAAAAAATAATAAAAATAAAGTTCAAACGAGGGGTCAGGGCCAAGAGTGGTACTTTAGGAAAAGTGCCAGAAATTCCCTGTATCAGAAGCAGTCTCAGGGTTTCCTATTTTCCTGAGAAACACCTGTAGTCTTCCAAATCCCACTGGGCTTTTGGTGGTGGTGGTGTTTTATTTTTTGTTATACTGAGCACCGAACCCAGGGTGTCTCACAGGCCAGCAAGTGCACCACAGCTAGGCTGCATGCCCAGCCCTTTTCATTCATTACTTCTGGTTGTTTTGATTGATGGCTACATGGTAAACCCTACCTTCACACTTTTTTTTTTGTCGTTTTGAGACAGGGTATCACTGTGCAATTCAGGCTGGCCTTGAGCTCACTTTGTAGTCCAGGCTGGCTTTGAACTTGCAATGATCCTCCTGCCTCAGCCTCCTGAGTGCTGGGATTACAGGCGTGCCCCACCATACCTGGCTTACCCTCATGCTTTCATCTCCACATACTTGAATTAAATCCTGAAGGTCCCACACTTCTGGCATCTATGTCTCCTCACTGGGATCATGTTTCACTGCTTTTGGGTGTGTGCATGTGTGTGTTGCTTATATTTATTTTTTAAAATTTATTTTAAAAACAAAAGAAGGAAAACATATTTACAAACAGACATCCACTTATAAAACAGCATAAGAAGAATACAAGCAGTACTGAATTACAGACAAAATGGTAGGAAATTAACAATGGTTGTTATATTACATAATGATATCTTCAAAGTGCTTTCTCAGGAAAACAAATAGAGACATGCAAGATTGATCAAATAATTAATCATTAACTGTTCCTTTCAGTAAAGTGATAGAAGTCAGTAGTACAACTATGTGAGCTATCCTGCATATACATATATATATATAATTTCCCCTTCTTTATCTATTCCCTCATCCCAGTAGCTCTTTACTTTTGAGCAGTTTCCTTTTGTTTCACAATGTCTATCATACTTCCTAATTTCTATTCACTCATTCAGGCTCTTCCTCTAGTGAGACAATGCATTGCTTACACCTGGAGGTCTGATTTATTTCACTTATAAGTATGATCTCTAGTTGTGACCATTTACCTGTAAAAGACTCGAATGTATCTTTCTTTATAGCTGAATAATACTCACTTATATAAAAATACCACAATTGTTTTATCCATTCCTCAGTGAATGGACGTTTCTGTTGCTTCCACAATTTAGCTATTACAAACTGCACTGTTATAAACATGGGTGCACATATATCACTGTGATGTGATGTTTTCAGATCTTCTGCGAAAATAGCCAGAAGGGCAATAGCTGGGTTGAATGGGACCTCAGACCTAGTTTGCTGAGGAATCTCCAACCTGATTTCCACAGTGGTTGCACAGGTGCACATTCCCACCAGCAGTGCAGAAGAGTTCCTATTTCTCCACAGCCTTGCCAGCATTTTTTATTGGTTGATTTCTTAATGATAGCCATTCTTACTGGGGTCAGATGAAATCTCAATGCTGTTTTAATTTGCATTTCTTGAATGACTGATGATGTTGAACATTTTCTCATGTATTTCTTTGCCATTTGTATTTCTTTATCTGAGAAGTGTGTTTTCATCTCAGATGCCCATTTTTGGATTGGGTCTTTGAATTTGGAGGGCTGATTTTTAAAATTCTTTATATGTTCTAGACAGAAGACCTTTGTCCAAGGGACAGTCAGCTAAAGTTTTTTTCCAGTTTGTGGGTTTTCTTTTTTACTCTGCTGGTGATTTATTTAGATGTGCAAAAACTTTGCAGTAGAATGAGATCCCAGTTGTTGATTCTTTGAAGTATTTCCCATGCAGTTTGGTTTTTGTTCATGAAGTCTCTGCCTACCCATATGTCTTCAAGCTTTTTACCTACTTTCTCTTCCAATAGATTTGATGTTTCTGTTTTAATATTGAGATCTGTGATCCATTTTGACTTGAGTTTGGTGCATGGTGATAGACTTGGGTCTATTTTCAGTCATCGGCAAGTGGCAAGCCAATTTTTCCAGCGCCATTTATTAAAGAGGCTATCTTTCTTCCAGTAAGTTTGTTTGGCCCCTTTGTGAAAGAATAGGTGGCTGAGTGGCTGTTTTTTCCAGTCTGTTCCATTGATCCTCTGGTCTGTGTTTTAGTCAGTACCATGTTGATCTTATTACAGTAGATTTATAGTCCAAGTTCAGGTCAGGGATTGTGATTCCATCTGACTTATCTTTGTTGCCCAGGATTGCTTTTGCTATTCTGGGTCTCTTCTGGTTCCAGATGAATTTGAGGAAAGCTTTCTGTAGGTCTGTGAGGTATGCTAATGGTATTTTAATGGGAATTGCATTGAATATGTACAGCAATTTTGGTAGTATGGCCATTTTCACAATGTTGGTTCTTCCTATCCATGAGCAAGGAATATTCTTCCATTTACTGAAATCCTCTTTGATCTCTTTTTCAGAGTACTGTAGTTTTCATTGCATAGACCTTTTACTTTCTTTGTTAGATTGATTCCTAAGTATTTCAATTTCTTGGATGCTATTGTAAAAGGTATGGTTTCCTTAATTTCTCTCTGTTTGTTGTTTGTGTATAAGAATGTTAATGTTTTTGAGTGTTGACTTTGTATCCAGCTACACTGCTGAATTTGTTGATTAATTCAAGTTTTCTTGTGGAGTTTTTGGGATCTTCCATGTAAAGTATGTCATCTGCAAATAGTAATAATTTTACTTCTTCCATTCCTTTCCTTATTCCTTTTATTTCTCTCTCATCTAATTGTTCTGGCTAATGCTTCCAGAACTATGTTGAATAGGAGTGGTGACAGTGGACATCCTTGTCTTGTTCCTGATTTTAAAGTAAAAGCTTTCAGCTTTTGTCCATTTAGTATGATGTTGGCTGTTGGTTTCTCATAGGTGGCTTTGATCAGATTGAGGTAAAGACCTAGGTAAATTCCTCTTTTCTGTAGGGTTTTTACCATGAATGTGTGTTTCAGTTTGTCAAAAGTTTTTTCTACATCTATGAGATGATCGTGGGGCTGGGGATATAGCTCAGTGGAATAAGTGCTTGCCTAGCAAGCGCAGGGTCCTGAGTTCGATCCCCAGTACCGCAAGAAAAACAAAAAAAGTATTAAAATTATGAGGTGATCGTGTAGTTTTTGTCTTTGGCTCTATTGATATAGTGTATGAGATGGGTCCGAGAACAATAAACTCCCAAACAGCCAAATTAGAATTTAGTAGCGCTTTTAATAGTTGAGCCCAATGGCCCCCACTCATGCCTCTGTTTCAAGGCTGAGAAGTGAGAGCCCCGAGCCCATTGTATGCAGGGCTTATAAAGACAAAAACCGCAATGAATACACAGGTGTAGCAGGGACGTTATGCTTGGGTAACTGTCCTGTTTCTGGCAGGGACGGGCAATGTTCTTTGAATTCTTTCTGAGAAAGAACAAGGAATCTTTAAACAATAATTATATTACCGTACATGATTTTAGCTGTTTGAGGTGAATCAGGGGTCAAGCATGGGGTCAGTATAGCAAGCAGCTGGGTACTTAGGCCATTACAGTGTATACCATTTATTGATTTGTGAATATTGAATCATCCCTGCATTCCTGCAATGAATCCCACTTGGTCATGGTGTATGATTTTCTTGATGATTTGCTGCATTCTATTTCCTAGTATTTTTTTAATATCTTTGCATCTATGTTCATTAGGGAGATTGGTCTGTAGTTCTCTTTCTTGGTTGGGTCTTTCTCTGGTTTTGGTATCAGTACAATATATGTCTCCAGCCATGCATTAGGGAGAGTTCCTTTTCAATTTCATTGAAGAGTCTGAGGAGTGTTGGTAGTAAATATTCTCTGAATTTCTTGTAAAATTCTGCTATTAATCCATCAGGGCCTGGACTTTTCTTTGTCAGTAAGTTTTTAATCATGTTTCCAAACTCACTGATATTGGGTTGGTCAGGATTTTTATATCTTCTTGATTCAACTTTGGTAATTTGTACTTATCTAGGAATCTGTCCATTTCTTCTGAGTTTTCTATCCTATCAGAGTAAACATTTTCAAAGTAGGTATTAATGATCTTTTGATTTCTGTAGGATCTGTAGTGATTTCATCCTTTTCATTCCTTATTGAATGTATTTGAGTGTATTTCCTTTCTTTTCCTGTTTGTGTGTGTAGTTTTTTTTTTTTTTTTTTTTTTTTTTTTTTTTTTTTTTTTTTTTTTTTTTTTTTTTTTTTTTTTTTTTTTTTTTTTTTTTTTTTTTTTTTTTTTTTTTTTTTTTTTTGAGATAGGGTCTTGCTATGCAGTTATGCAGTTCAGGCTGGCCTTAAGCTCACTTTGTAGCCCAGGCTGGTCTCAAATGCACAACAATCCTCCTGCCTCAGCGTCCTGAGTGCTGGGATTATAGGCGTGCACCACCATGCCCAGCTTCCTTTCTTTTTTGATAAGGTTGGCTAGGGGTTTATCAATTTTTATTCTTTCAAAGAACCAATTCTTTGATTCATTTATTTTTTGTAGTGTTTTATTCATCTCAATTGCATTCATTTCTGCCCTGACCTTTTTAATCTCCTCCCTTCTTTGGGTTTTGGGCTTGACTTGTTCTTCTTTTTCTAAAAGTTTGAGGTGCCACATTAGGCTATATATTTTATCTCTTCCTGTTTTCCTTATGTGTGAGTTCACTGCTATAAATTTCTCTCTGAGGACTGTTTTCATTGCACCCCACAAATTCTGGTAAGTTGTATTTACATTTTCATTTGTTTGTAGGTATTTTTAATTTCTTCTTTAATTTCTTCTGTGACCCATTGGTTGTTTAGGAGGTTGTTATTTAATTTCCAAGTGTTTATGGAGCTTTTGGAGTTCCTTTTGTCATTAATTTCTACTTTCATTGCACTGTGGTCAGATAATATGCATGGGATAATTACAGTTCTTTTGCATTTAGGTAGGTATGATCTATGAACTAGAATATGGTCTATTTTAGAGAAAGTCCCATGTGCAGCTGAGAAAAATGTGTATTCTGATGTTGTGGGGTGGAACGCTCTGTATACATCTACTAAGTACATTTGTTTGCAGATTTAGTTCAGATCTGTTATTTCTTTGCTGATTTTTTGTCCAGTTGACCTATCTCTTTGTGTCAAAGGGGTGCTGAGGTCCCCTATTGCAATAGTGTTATTAGTTGGTTTTTCATGTCTGTTAAGAATTGTCTTATATAGTTTGGTGCTCCAATATTTGGTGCATATATGTTTATGATTGTTCTCTTCCTCTTGCAGTTTTCTCCTAACAAGTATGTAGTGACCTTCTTTATCTCTTTTGATTGTTTTCAGTTTGATGTTTACATTGTCTGCAAACACAACAGCTACATCTGCTTTTTTCTGGGTTCCTGTTGCATGAAGAATTGTTTTCCATCCTTAGACTTTCAGTCTATGGATTTCCTTTTGCATGAAATGTGTTTCCTATATACAGCATATTGTTGGATTTTGTTTCCTAATCCACTTTGCCAGTGTGTTTCTTTTGACTGGTGAATTGAGGCCATTTACATTAATGGTTATAACTGATATGTGTTGGCTTATCTTTGTCATGTTATTTACTTGCTGTTGGTTTCCTACTTTTTCTACCTGCTTGATTGCTTGCTCTGCTTGAGGGCTCCTTTCTATTGTTGTTCTTGAAATTGTTGTCATTTCTTTCTGTCCAGAATATCTTTTAGAACTCTTTGTAAGGATGGTTTGGCACTCATAAGGTTCTTCATTTGTTCTTTTTCATGGAAACATTTTCTTTTTCTATTGAACATGAAGGATAGTTTGGCAGGATACATCAGTCTTGATTGGAAGCTGTTTTGTCTCAGTATCTGTAATACTTCACTCCAAGCTCTTCTCAATTGGATGGTTTGTGTTGAGATGTCTGCTGTGATTCTGATGAGCTTTCCTTTATAGGTGATCTGTTTTTTTTCTCTAGCTCCTTTTAATATTCTGTTCTTCTGCTGAATATCTGGGATCTTCATTATTATACATTTGGGTGTGGTTTTATTTTGGTTATGACTAGTTGGAGTTCTATGTGCCTCATTCTCTGTACATCAGAATCTTTTTCCATGCTTGGGAAATTTTCCACTATTATTTCTTTTTTTTTTTTAATTTTATTTTAAAGACAAAAGAATGGAGACATATGAACCAGAAAAGCCATAAACAATACAGAAAATACAAAGTTATACAGAATACACTAGGGAATTAGAACTGGATGTTGTATTACATAGTTATCTTCACATTAGTTAACACAAAAACATTAAAGGAAATACCAAATTATAGATAAGATAGTAGGGAATTTGCACTGGATGCTGTATAATATAAAGTTATCTTCATTTCTGCTAATACAAAAACGACTGAGGAAATACAGAGTTCTAGAGAACATAGAAGGGAATTAGCTCTGGATGCTGAC
>PVLD010025808.1:0-23157 GCA_004027595.1 Dinomys branickii
TTTGTCCCAGTAGCGCGTTCTCTGTCGGGTTCAGGAGCTGAAGCCGTTCTTCCCTCCACACTCGCTCTCTCGGCTGGTCATCTTCTTCCCGGAAGTCCTTATTTCTGTCTTCATATTGCTATATTTCATTGTTTGGGTGGTAATCCTCTGGGAGGTTCTCTCTCTGCTGCCTACCCGGTCGCCATCTTCCCGGAAGTCTGGACGTATGGTTTCAGTTCATGGTTAATTGGCTCTCAGGCACAAAAACGTCACTGTAGGAGGGTGCAGTGGGGGAAGCTGTTCACTGAATGGCAGCCAAGGAACAGAGATAGAGCACATGAGACACAGCCAGGAAGAGGTGGCCAGGGACAAGACGCAGTCCCCAAAGCTACACGCCCATGGCCCACATGCTACAGCTAGGCCACCTTCTAAGTTTCTAATATAGCTGCCAATAATAACATCAAATCATGATCTTATGAGGGGTTAATCTGCTGGTAAATTTAGATTCCCCAAGATTCAGTCATCTGCCCAAAGGCCCTCCTCTGAACACATGAGACATGTGCCGGATATTTTAGGCCTAAATCATAATACATGTACATGTGGTTCCTCATTTACCTGGAAAAGCTTTTGTCATTTGAAGATGAGACTTTGCTGTACTTTACCTTCTCATTCAAAAAGTTTTATACTGGAAATCGTTTCTAAATCTCCCTTTTCAACTTACATGCTTTTCAGTCATTTCCTTATTATTATTAGTTTTACCAGCCTTGTTTTTATCCCTTTCTTCTACCTTTGGCTTCTACTTGTACATTGTTTCTAGATCTTCAGACACTGTCCTCAAACTCATCGTAACTCCATTTTTGCAAAATTAGTAACATTACTTAATAGAAATATCTGTATCACCACAGAGTACCACTAATGACCTAACAATGTCTTATTTCTACCAGTAAGTTTAAGAGTTGGATGACTGCATAAAACAGACACTAGTGTGTTTGTCAGTTAAAAAGTGATCTAGATTATCTGGTTTACATGTGGTGTGACCTTGAGTTAATTATTTAGCCTTTACTTGCCTCAGGTTTTTAATATTTTAAAGAGAAGAAATGAAAACAATGATAGAAAATTTCAAAATAAGATAGTAGGAGGGTTCACACATTGTATATTGTCATCTTCAAAGTAGTTACTCATATTACAAGATATAGGCATGAAAAGTTGATCAAACAGTATAAGCACAAACCTTTCCTTTCAATGAACTAATAGAAATTAGTATATGTATATATTTATGTATAACTCCCTTTTCCTTCTTTTCTCTTTTCCTCCATCCCAGTTTCTGCTTCCTTTTGAACAGTTTCTTCCCATTTGACAATATCTGTTGTACATTTTGGATCTTATGTGCTCTTTCAGCTTCTTATATTGGGACACAATATAATGTTTACACATGTGAATCTGATTTATTTCACTTATGAGTATGGTCTCAAATTGCATCCATTTACTGATAAAAATCTCAAGTTTGTCATTCTCTATAGCTGAGTAGTACTCCACTGTATAAAAATACTACATCTTTTTTATCCTCTCCTCTGTTAATGGGCATTTGGGTTGTTTCCAACATTTAGCTATGACAAACTGTGCTACTACAAACATGGGTGCACATATATTGCTGTGCTGTAATATTTTTAATTCTTTTGGGAAAATACCCAGAAAAGGAAAATATGAATGGGACCTTTAACCCTAACTTTCTGAGGAATATCCACACTGACTTCTGCAGTGATTGTACTGGTGTACACTCCCTCCAACAGTGAAGAAGAGTTCCTTTTTCCTGACAGCCCTTCCAGCATTTGCTATTGGTTGATTTCTTGATAATGGCCATTCTTTTTGGAGGGAGATGGAATCTCAGTGTTGTTTTAATTTGCATCTCTGAAATGACCAGTGAGGTTGAGCATGTTTATCATATATTTATTTGCCATTTGTATTTCTTCATCTGAGAAGTGTGTATTGATCACAAATGCCGATTTTTGGTTTGGGTCTTTGAATTAGCGGGAGTCTGTTTTTTTCAGTTTTTTATATCTTGTAGATAGAAGTCTTTTGTCAGAGGGACAGTTGGCTAAATGTTTTTTCCCACTCTATGGTTTTCTTTTTACACTGTTGGTGATTTCCTTTGATGTGCAAAATCTTTTTAATAAGATGAAATCCCAGTTGTTGATTCTTTAAAGTATTTCTAGTGGTTTGGTTTTTGTTCATGAAATATCTGCCTACAGCTACATCTTCAAGATCTCTACTACTTTCTCTTCCAGTAGATTTAGTGTTTCTGTCTTAGTATCTAGATCTTTGATCCATTTTGACTATAGTGCATAGTGACAGATAGGGGTTTAGTTTTAGTCTTTGACATGTAGGCAGCCAGTTTTTCCAGCACCGTTTATTAAATAGGCTATCTTTCTTCCAGTGAAGAAAGATGTGTTTGGTTCCTTTGTGAAAAATAAGGTGGCTGAGTATGTTTGTAGTTGTGGCTGTATCTCCTAAGCTGTTCTGTTGATCCTCAGGTCTGTTTTATTGCCAGTACCATGCTGATTTTATCACAGTAGCTTTGTAGTGTGATACCTCCTGTCTTACTTTTGTTGCCCAGAGCTGCTTTTACTATTCTAGATCTCTTCCAGTTTCAAAGGAATTTTAAACTGTTTTGTCTAGTTCTGTGAGGTATGCTCCTGGTGTTTTGATCAGGATTGCATTAAATCTGTATAATAATTTTGGAAGTATGGCCATTTTCACTATGTTGGTTCTTTCTATCCATGAGTAAGGGATATCATTCCATTGTCTGATAGCCTCTTAAATCTCTTTTTTCAGAGTATTATAATTTTCAATGTATAGATCTTTTACTTTCTTTGTTAGATTGTATGTCATTTTTTTGGATGCTATTGTGAAGGGTGTGGTTCCCCTAATTTTTCTATCAGTGATTGTTATTTGTGTACAGGAGTGCTATTTATTTTGAGTATTGATTTTGTATCAAGCTACACTACTAAATTTATTAAATCTGGAAATCTTTTTGTGAAATTTTTGGGGTCTTCTGTGTAGGGTATCATATCATCTGTGGATAATGATAATTTCACTTCTTCCTCTTTTATCCTTATTCCTTGTATTTCTCTCTCTTGTCTAATGGCTGTGGCTAGTGTTTTCAGAACTATTTTGAAAATGAGTGGTAGTAGTAGACATCCTTGTCTTGTTCTTGATTTTAGAGTGAAAGCTTTCAGTTTGTGTTCATTTAGTAGTATGACTTTGGTTGTTGTTTTGGTCATAGATGGTTTTTTTGAGATTGAGGTAAAGACCATCTATTCTAATTTTCTGGAGGGTTTTTATCATGTACGAGCATTGAGCTTTCTCAAAACCTTTTTCTGCATCTATTGAAATGATCATGTGATTTTTGTCTTTGGCTCTGTTGATATGATGTATTACATTTATTAATTTGTGTATGGTCGAATCATCCCTCCATTCCTGGGATGAATCCCACTTGCTCATGATGTATAATCTTCTTAATGATTTGTTGCATTCTGTTTGCTAGTATCTCACGGACAATTTTTACATCTATGTTCATTACAGAGATTGGCTTATAGTTCTTTTTTTTGGTTAGGTCTTTCTCTGATTTTGGTATCAGGGTAATACTTGCCTCTGTGAATGAATTAGGGAGTATTTCTTCTCTTGAATTTCATTAAAGGGTTTGACAAGTATTGGTTTTCAGCAGCGAATCCATCAGGACCTGGGCTTTTCTTTGTTGGTTAACTTTAATTACATTTTCAATATCACTAACTGATACTGGGTTAGTCAGAAATTTTACAACTTCTTAATTAATCTTTATTAATTCATAAATATGTGTGAATTTGTCCATTGTTTCTGTACTTTCCACCTCATGAGAGTAAAGATTTTTGAAGTAGTTAGTGGTTATCTTCTGAATTTCCACAGGGTCTGTAGTCATGTCACCATTTTCATGCCTCAGTGCACGAATTGAATCTTTTCTTTCCTTTTTTTTTGATAAGGTTGGCTGAGGGTTTATTGATATTATTTATTCTTTTAAAGAACCAACTCTTTAATTCATTAATTCTTTGTATTGTCTTCTTAGTCTCTATTGCATTAATTTCTGCTCTGGTCATTATAATTTCTTCCCTTCTATGGACTTTGGGCATGATTTACTCTTCTTTTTCTAGATGCTTTAAGTACAGTGTTAGGTTTTCTATTTGTGCTCATTGTGCTTTCCTGATGTGAGAATTCACTGCTATAAATTTATCTCTTAGGGCTGCTTTCATTGTTTCCCATGAATTCTGATATATTGTATTTGCATTCCTGTTTAGTTGTGAGTTTTGTTTAAATTCTTTCTTAATTTAATCTGTGACCATTGGTTGTTTAGGGGGGATGTTATTTAATTTCCATGTGCTTGTAGAATTTTTGTGGTTTCTTTTGCCAGTAATTTCAGATTTCATTGCACTATGGTCAGATAGTATGTATGGGATAATTTCAGTTCCTTTGCATTTACTTAAGCATATTCTGTGCGCTAGTATGTTGTCTGTTTTACAGAATGTCCCATGTGAAGTTGAAGAGAATGTGTATTCTGATGATGTTTGGTGGAACAGTCTGAAAACATCTATTAAATCCATTTGTTCACAGGTTTGGCTCAGTTCTGATATTTCTTTGCTGACTTTTTGTCTGGTTGATCTATCTCTTTGTGACAGTGGGGTACTGAGGTCTCCTGTTACAATTATTTTATTGCTTATTTGATTTTTCATGTCTATTAACAACTGTCTTATATAGCTGTGTGTTCCCATATTTGGTGCATACATATTTATGATTGTCATCTGCAAACAGAATAGGCCCCTCTCCTTTTTTCTGAGTTCCTGTTGCATGGAAGAGTGTGTTCCATCCTGTGATTTTCATTCTGTGAATTTCTTTTTGAGTTAAATGTGTTTCTTGTAAATAGCATATGTTGGATCTTGTCTTTATTCATTATTCCATTGTGTTTCTTTTGATTGGTGAATTGAGGCCATTTACATTAATGATTATAACAAATATGTATTGGCTTATCTTTGTCATTGTATTTTCCTCCTGTTGGTTCCCTGCCTTTTTCCTCTGTATATTTGCTTGCCTTGCCTGGTGGTTTCCTTCTATTTTTGTTCTTGGAATTGTGGTCATTTTTATCTCTATATAGGATGGGTCTTTGTAGGGTTGATTTGGTGGTCATGAAGTGCTTCAATTGTTCTTTATCATGGAAGTATGTTATTTCTCCACTAATTTTGAAAGATAGTTATGGGATACTTTAACCTGGGTTGGAAGTTATTTTCTTTCAGGACTTAAACACTTTAAGCTCTTTTTGGCTTGATGATTTGTGTTGAGAAGTCTGCCATGATCCTGATGGGCTTTCCTTTAAGGTGGTATGTTCCTTTTCTCTAATAACTTTTAATATTCTCTTTTTGTGCTGGATTTCTGGCATCTTGATTATTGTATATCTTGATATAGTTTTACTTTGGCCATGGCTGTTTGGAGTTCTATATGCTTCATTTACTTGTATGTCAAATTATCCATCCTTAGGAAGTTTTCTGCCATTATTTCTGTGGAAAGTTTTTTTTTAATGACATTTGTTCTGTCTCAAGGTTTCTCATTGACCCCAATCAATCTTATATTATTCTTCTTTGCTTCACCTTGTGCTGTTTGGTTGATGTTTTTCATGGTTTCTTGCTATTTTAAAGATATCTTTCTTTGCATGATCACTATGTGCTATTTGGTCTTCTAGATTTGAAATTCTCTGCTCTCCATTCAATCTGTCTCATATACTTTCAATGGTGGTTTTTAATCTCTTGTGTTTCTGTTTGGATCTGTTCCATGGATTCTATTTCTTTCCTATGCTGGGAATTTTTTGTTTCCATCATTTTTCTAAGCTCATCTATTCTTTTATCTTTGTCTTCTTTAATACCTTTGATCATAAGCATCATTTCTTTTTGTACCTGAGAGATTATTTTCTCTATAACCTTTTCCATTTGATTTTTTACTTCTGTTACTATTGTTTCAGAAATTTCCTGTGTTTGACTTCCAATTTCATCTATCTAATTGAGTTCTGGGCTTATCCAGTTGTCCTAGGGGTCTGGGGCTACATTTTGCTTCTGCATCTTTTCCTTTTCTATTTCCTTTTTAAATTTTATTTTGTTTTCTATGTTGATGTTTGCTGATTTCTTATGATAGTTAGTTTTATCACTAGGAATGAGGTTGCCTAGCATATGTTTTGTCTTCAGGAATGTCCTCTAGATGTCAGTGGTTCTTTAGAGCTATCCCAAGAACCTACCCTCCCAATTTGCAAGTGGTATAAAGTTACTATTTGGCTCAGCACCCAATCCTTTGGTACTGGTCTGTGGTGACGATTACTAACGCCTACAATCACAGTGTTATCATACAGGAGAAAAAAAAGACAGATTATAACATGTATGACACCCTGTCTAAAATAATACTGCTTTTAATTACAATAGTTTCAAGTACAGCTTAACTACTGATAAACTATGGTAACCATTAACCTGCTACCTCTGACCACAGGAGCAAACTCTAAAGTTATACAAAAAATCAAACATACAATATGTACTTGTATATATTGATTTTCCCCTTCATGGGATGATTTTACCCTTCTGGGGGTGTTGGGAGTTTAAGAGGGGTAGGGAATAGGATAAAGTGATGGGTCCTCAAATATCATAGAGTCAAGGTTGGAGGTCAAGAGATGATCACCCAAGTTTTGGTAAACTGGAGGACATGGTAGGGAAAGAATGAGACAGAATGTGAAGGAGTTAATCCCGAAGGGAAGCGACAATGTTCACTCACTTGAAATTTTAAATTCAAGAAGTAGTTGAGGAAAGAAAGAGGATCAATAGAAGAAAATGAAAATGAAAGGTAGGAAATATAAATAGTTAAAGAAAGAAGTAGAAGGAGACCAAAAAAGCCAAGGAGAGAAGAAAGAAAAAAAGGATCAGAGAGAGGAGAGAGAAAAAAACAGCCCTAAAATAAAAGTAACCAGAAAATACAACGCAAAACAAGATGACTTCCAACCAGACAGGAAGGGATAGCCAATCAAACAAACAAGAGAATAAAAGTAGGAAAATACCTCTGGTGTTTACAGTTCTGTGATAGCGTCCATGCCAGAAATGTGCTGTATATTCTAGCCAAGTTTGCCATGGGAATTGTTCTGGGTATGGACCTGATCTTGGCCTCGGGATGTGGGGTCTGGGAGTGCTCTTCTGCTGATGGAGTTCTCCAGAGCCCAACTGCTGGATCCTGGCTGCTGCTTCAGACATGTCCACATTGCTGATCTCACTGATTACTCCACACTCCAAAGGCATGTGTGCGCTTGATGCCCAGGGCCCCACTGTCCTGGGTCTCCTACTGGCCTCAGTTTTTTCATCTGTGAGATAGAAATGATAGTATCTATCTCAAAATGTTCGAGTGACAATAAATACATTACTTGGGACAACATTTGGCTCCAAGAAGGAGGATATAATCAATCACTGTTATGTAACAGTACAAGTTCTCATTTCTCTTACTGCAAATCCTCACAACTTATGTCCAGATCAGCACTTTCTAATACAAACATCATGTAGACTGTATGAGCTATTGAAAATTTCCTCATAGCCACATTTCAAAACAGGTAAAAAAAAGCCAGATAAGATTAATTTTAACAGGATATTCTACTTAATCCACTATATAAAATATTTCAATATGCAGTCAATATAAAATTACAAGCACTCTCACACTGTTGCCACAGTGCATCTGAAATCTGGTGTGTGTGTCACAGCAAATCTCAGTTTGGACTAGCAGTCTTCAGGTGTCCAATGGTCACATGTGGCTTTGTGGCTCCTGTCCTACAGTGCAGAGCTAGCCTGTCAAAGGTTTAAGACTAAAATTTTGACACAGTATCTCTTTTGCCATGGATAGATTATGCAATTATGTTGGCAGAGTATTTAGTAATTCTTTTAACCAAGGAATCAGGCTGGGCTCAAGAAATACCAAGTGGAGTTTGGCTCTTTGCTCTGGTGCTCCTCTAGCTGCAGTGAAGGACTTTCCTGTCTGGCAGAGACAGCTTCCCGGATCAGCTTCCCAGCATGGACCCCGCCAGAGAGGCCTTTTGATTCACACATCACGTACATCTGTCTCCGGTTCCCTTAGGACATTAATGTGATGAAGTTTCAGTCAATTCTCATTATTTAGAGTAGTTATTTTTTATCAAGTTCCTGTAAACACTGAATTAGCAAATACCGAAACATTTCTCTTAGGGAAAATACAGGATTAATTTCCTGTAACTTTCTGATTACATAATTTTCACCAAAACTTCCATGGAAAACCTTATTTTATGTGTATTTCCACTTAAAGACATCTAAATACATTGTTAGTTCTTTAGTATTGAACTAATAATCAACAGCACAATGTCATGTATCAATGGTTTATCATATACATTATATATATAATGGTCTGTGTCTGCATGTCCCCCCAAGGCCTCATGCAGTCATGGGGCAGCTTCTAGAGTTTATAATTGATTTATAGTCCAGTGTTGGAATTATGGGTGTGAGTGCTACACCTGTTCTGGGGCGGATAGTTTGCATACAATGTAAAGGAGGGAAAGAGTCTGCTTGCCACCACTTCCCCCTTTTGCTCTTGTTGCTTTTGCTGTCTTCTGCTGCCACAAACTGATGCCCTGTGCCATGTGCCACTCTGCCTTGGAGCCAGCCAAGTATGGACTGAAATTGGCACAAACCATGAGCTAAATAAACCTTTCCTTCCTTCATTTTGGGTGTCTGGTATTTTGTCTCAGCAACAAGAGAAAAGTAAACAAGACTATCATCTATCTATCTATCTATCTATCTACCACATTTCAGCACTATGCTTGGGCTCTTAAACAGTGAAACAACCAATCACAAGTGCAAAAAATATTGAAAACATAGGAGTAAATAGGTTTAAAATGACAGTGATTTTACAGCATAAAAACCGAAACAGGAAGGCAGAATGTTGTCATGTTTTACCTTAGCTGGGAAGGCACACATCAGGTGACTCAACATTTTTTGTTACACTATGGATTTCTGTTTTTATTTGTTTTGTTTTATTGAGACAGGGTCTGGCTTTGTAGCCCAGGCTGGCCTCGAATTTGCAGCACTCCTGACTCAGCCTCCCGAGTGCTAGGTTTCCAGACATGCACCACCCTGCCTGGCTCGCACTGTGCATATTTCTGTGAATGGCCATGAAAGCACAAAGTCTGTTCATTTTGAAGCTATGAATAAATTTCCCTGAGCAGGCATATCCGTGAATAATGAGGACCAGCTGTATTGCTCTTTGACATCGGCATCTTCTGAGACACATTCAGTATACCCTGGTGGGCAGCTAGGGAGCCGTGAGGCTCTTCCAAGCCCCATCACATGGACGATCACATGTGGTCAGCTGCCCATCCTGGGAGCAGTGCAGCCAAAGGAGGGTGTCCAGGGCTTGGTTGGGCAGTGAGAAGGTGAGCAAGGTGCCTGCTTGAAAAAGGGGAAAAATGAAGAGTATTAAAACCTAAGGAGTGCAAACTGCAGTACTGCCATGGAGGCTGGGAACCTGTCAGTGGAGATGTTTAAGCGAGAGCTGGACCTCAGCCAGGAACGGGCCAAAAATCCCAGGACCCTTGAGTGAATGCAGTTGGGGTTCCAGAATTGCCTTTGCTTGAGAACTGGCTGTGTAGGGCATAGGCAGGTTATTCTAGGACAAAGGCACAAGATTTTGAGTGAAGACAACACTCAGGCTTACACTCCATCCTGCTGCACATACGCAGTGATAGGTTCTGCAAAAGTGTTGATATTTTCTTCCAGAACTCATCATTAATCGAATTGACTTAACTTTCTAAATTTGCCAGGACCATACCCTTTGTCTTTTTTGATATTGGAGCAATATCATTGAGACAATGATATAAAATAAAATTTTGAGAAACAGAGAAAAGTACCCCATACTTCATGTTAACATGACTATAAGTATTATCTATCCTTCTTTAGTGTAGTCTAAGGCGGTGCTCAAAAGTGTCAGTTCAAGCCAGACTTAGGGGTACATTCCGGTTCCATCATTCCTGAAAGAACGTTACTTGTGCTTCTTGCTGCTTAGTTTTTCAGTTGCTTATGGGCATGTATAGATGATGCATTTAAAGCGGTGAACATGATACCTAAGGTTAACACACTGTCTTCATACATGTGTGTTTCTTAATACATTTCTGTATTATCTTCAGAGCTTCTGGTCTAGTGAGAGGCAGACAATCCAATGAGCACACGGGAAAGAAGAACAGCTACAGAAAGCTAGGAGAGCTTCAGAGAGAGCTATCCTGGTCCAGGAGCCAGGAACGTTCTCTAAGAGTTGGGCTGAGAAGTAAAGGGGTAACAGCTACCGTGTAAGTAAGGAGGAAGCTGGCCGAGCAAAGGAGCATCCTGACAAGAGGAGCTGTACGTGCAGAGCATCTGAAGGAGTGAGGATCAGGAGCTTTTCTAGGGAGCTAAAGGTTGAGCATTGTGGTAGGAGCATCAGGAGGAAGCCAGTGCGCTGTGAGAGATGAGCCAGGGTAGTAGGGAGAGACTGCGTCCCATTGGCCCTTCCCCTAAGAAAAGTGGAGAGTCATTGCTGGACGTCAGGCGGGGCAGGGACACGAGCTTCTGTGATGAGAACAGAGTGGAGGGAGGGAGCGTGAACATTGGCTCCAGTTATTTGTCCCGTGGGAGATGATCATGGGTATTGTGGACATCAGCAAAAGAGAAGAGAGGAGAAATCTGGGAGCTCTTAAGGGGGTGAAACTGAAAGGACTTCATGCTAGGCTGGAAATAGCAGCTGGAGAAGGGGAAGGCACTAAGCACACATCCTGGTGTCCTGGGTTAGAAACAGCGTGCAGGGGAGCCTTCGCTGCCATGGGTGGTACTGGAAAAGTATCAACTTTGAAAAGGGAGTCTGTTCTCATTTACATGCAGATATATTTCATGAATTTGAAGCTAGAATGCACATTTTGCCTGGAATTTGAACAATCAATTTAATTTGTTGGTACATTTTAGATATCCATAATGATCACATTCATCATAGACTGTGTCACATTTTTCTTCTTCGTCTGAGAAGTGTCTATTGTAGGGATTTTGTGCCTGTAAGTGACACACATCAGCTCCTCTTTCCCCTCATTCTCCTCCCACCCTTTTTTTTTTTTTTTGCGGTACTGGGAATCGAACTCAGGACCCTGCGCTTGCTAGGCAAGCGCTTATTCCACTGAGCTATATCCCCAGCCCCTCTCCTTCCACCCTTTAACCCCACTTCCCCTCTTCATTTACAAAAGCTTTGTTTCCATTTTTCCTTCTTTCTCATTTTTTCCTTTTCCCTTCCTTCCATTCCCTACCCCTCCTCCAGCTTGCCCTCCCAGTTTAGCATTTCCTTCCTGTTTTATAATATCTAGTGTACATCCTTGTCCTGATTTATCCTTCTAGTTTTTCACACCAGAGAAATAATGTGATGTTTATGCACACATTTTCAATTTATTTCACTCAAGAGTGTGATCTCCAGGTATACCCATTTACTCAAACATATCTGAAGTTTATCATTTATGGCCAACTGGTAGTCCATTGTATAAAAAAAAAAAATCTTTGATGGGCATTTGGGCTGTTTTCAAGATTTAGCTATTACAAACTGTGCTGCTATAATCATCGATGTGCATATATCACTGTGGTATGATGTTTTTAATTGTTTTGGGAAGATACCAAGCAGAGGAATAGCTTGATCCAAAGGAACTTCTAGTTTTAGTTTTTTGAGTAATCTTCACACAGATTTCCATAGTGGTTGCACCAGTTTACACTCTCTTTCTTTTTTTTTTTTTTTTACACTTTATTTTATTTTATTTTAAAGACGAAAGAATGGAGACATATGAACCAGAATAAGCCATAAACAATATCGAAAATACAAAATTATACAGAACATAGTAGGGAATGAGCACTGGATGGATGCTGTATTACTTACACTCTCGGTGAAAGTGAAGAAAGGTTCCTCTTACACCTCAGACCTGCCAGCATTTGTCATTGGTTGATTTCATGATAATGGACATTCTTTCTGGAGTGAGACGGAATCTCAGTGTTGTTTTTATTTGCATCTTTCAAATGACCAGTGATGTTAAACATTTTTCCCCATAAACTTATTTGCCATTTTTACTTCTTTATCTGAGAAGTGTCTATTCATCACAGATGCTCATTTTTGGATTGGATCTTTAAATTTAGGGGGGAGTCTGATTTTTTTGTATTCATGAAAGAGTAGCATTTTTCACACGAATATCTGTATGCAAACATATATAAAAACATTAGTTTTGCTATAATTGATTGAAACTAGTCAAAACCTTTATTTAGCCTTGTTATAAATATAATTAATTTGAAAATTTTATAAGATTTTTATTATTCCTGAAATCTGTCTTATCAGATTCTTTCAGAGTTGGGTTTCTGAGCAGCTGGTGTGTGCCAGGCCTCTGATTGACACTTATTTTGTCCCCATAGCCTGCAGACTGAAATGATGGTCTTTGGAATTAGCATCACATCCAAGGCCTTGAGCACTGTCTTGCCTCATCTCCATCACTTCCCTACTCCACACAAGGGTATTGTGTTTTCTTGGTTTTTCTTCTACTGGTCCCTCTGTCTCAGATGTCCTTTAAACATTCCTGCTTCCTCCATATCCTCCATTCTTTAAGACTCCCCACCTCCCAAAGTTATTATTTCTCTGGGGCTTTTCTGTATCTTTGAGAAAATAATTTCCCAGCTGCCTGATTCTCATGTGAGTTCATAGCACAGAGACCAGAGTTCAACTGTCCTATCATTTCCTTTCTCTAGATCAGCTACTTCTAAAACCATTTTGAAACACCTCCTCTATCAGTGAACGTGGTTGAGTGTACACTCAGATTTGGGCTCCCAGAAAGCAGATCCTGAGAAAAGGAGGTATCCAAGGTGGGAGGTGACCCAGGAAGTGGTTTAAGGAATGAGGAATTGACAAGAAGCTGGACTAATTTCTGCTGGGGAGACATGCCTCACAGTGTCACACCTAAGACAAAGATGCTGGGGAGATAGTCTTATGTCTCTCAAAGTCTTATGTTGACAACTATCCCCAATATGCTGATGTTAGAAGGTAGAGTCTTTGGGAAGTTGTTAGGCATTGAGCGTGAATCCCTTTGGAGTGAGGTTAGGACTCATACAGCAGGGACCCTCCCGAATGCTCTGGATCTGTTGCTGTCATGTGAAGACACAGCAAGAGGGTAGGAGTCCGAAACCCAGAAGCTGACTACACTGGCACCTTTCCAGATTTCCAGGCTCCATAGCATAAGAAAGAAACTGTATTATTTAAGCTGCTGAATCTATGACAGTCCGTTCCCGCAGCCCAAACTAAGGCGTTTTCCAGTGTGGCTGCTTCAAAGGACCTTAGCTCCCAGCACCTCTCTCCTATTCTTGTCTGCTTTCTCCCTGGGCCAAAACCCTCCAGCACCCAGGGGCCCCTGAGGCGGAAAGCTGAAGACGTTTAAGTAGGAAAGGCAGTACTGGTGCCTCCCACCCTAGCACTAATGGTGCCTCACCCCCGTGCACACAGAGCATTTTCTTGTAATTCAGGTATATACAATCACGAAAGCTTCTTCTTGCCCCTAGAACAACTAGGAGGCCATGGAATGGAAAAGACACTTATCAAAGGCCAGTGTTTTAAGGATCTTTCAAAAAAATTAAATGTACCTAGGGTTTCTAGCTAATATATTTTATTAGTTAAACATATTAAAAGTCAGAGCCTAGAATTCATAGTGAGTGTAGAAGAAAGAGAGTGAAAAATGTCACGGTGCTCTGGACTAGGTTTGAGCACCAGGAGAAGGAAAGGTTGTAAAATCTTACTGTGGAATATGAGAAGCTTTAACCACCTAGCAGAAAAAGGAGAATTTTTCTCATGAACAATGCAATGGAAAGGCTGCTTAATAAAGAACTTGGAATTTGGATGGGATCTTAGTTTAAGAATGTGCTTTCTGGAGTCTTACACCAGCAAAAGTATTTTACATGAAGCGTACACACTGAGGCAGCCTCCTTTAGGTCTTTCCTAACATTGTAAATAAAACTGGCCCTTTCCATCCCATTTTCCATATGATTACAGAGCACACTGATCTGGTTGTTGGTCTGCCACATCTTCTCTTCACCTCTCCTCTTGCTCACTACCAGCATTGGCTTCTTATGAAGGTGATGTGATTTTTGGATCTATGGAGTTTGTTAATTTTTAAAGAAATGAATCATCACTAACAATGCCTGAGTTTTAAAGTATTTAGGTGATTCGTGGCCCACACACATACAAAATATTTGGACTGGAGGAAAAGAATATGGATTCTTTTATTCATCTGCACAATTTCTATCACGAACAATATTTTGAAGTCAAAGGGAGGTAAAGTCTTGGTGGGCTTGTGTTAGTTGAAATTACTCTCAAGAACAGAATCTGATCACTCATTGGCTGTTTTTCTGTTTCCAAATCATATTCCCAGCAGAATGCCACTGGAGTCCAGCCGTTTAATTCATTATTATCCAAAGTCCAAGTGAGTGAAATTTTAATCTCTGTTTCTAACCACCTCATATTGGTTCTATCTGTAATTAACTTAGTGAAAGGCACCTGATGACAGATTCTTCCTTGTGCTCCAATTACCTAACTTATGAGGTTCTTCAAGGAGTTTAATTTAACCACTTTCTGCTGAAAAGTGTCATGCGGTAGGGCAGGAATATTAAGTAGGAAGACTAGGTGTTTAAACAAGCTATCCCAGAGGGTGTTATTGGATGCTCCCACATAGGGAATGTTTGTTCAGTCTTGACTGGTGTGGTTAGGTCTGGGGCAATATCGTGGTCAAAAGAACACAGCACTGAAACCAAAATTAGCTTCAAAGGAACTTAAATCCTTTATGACTCTCAAGAGTAATGCTTTTAAAAATTCCTCTTCTTTCTCCTCTCCTATCTATTGTGCATATTCCCTGCATTTGTATCTGAACCTTTATTTTCAAATGTCCTTCACAGGGGGAGGCTCTATCCTTACCCTATATCTCCAGTTCTGGTGCTTTTCCTCCTTAATTTTGCTTTAACAAGTCTTAATTCATCTGGAAAGGTGAGAACTGCTTTGAAAAAGAGAAAGGCAGACTAGGGGATGCTACAATCCTTCCTATAGGGTTGCAAGAGTAAGTCAAGGGGCCTTCATAAAATAATCTTTGTATTTAAGGTACTTTCAGCCTGCTCTGAGGGCCCAAGGGAGACTTTCACGGGTGAGGGCCCAAGGGAGACTTTCACGGGTGAGGGCCCAAGGGAGACTTTCACGGGTGAGGGCCCAAGGTTAAAGAATGCACATGTGCGAGACATCAGCAACAACATCAGGCAGCACAGAACAGAGCACAAGAGAGCAAGAGCAATAGTGCAAGAGCCACTTGCGTCATTATTGTATAATTCTTATACAGATTGTTATCTCGTATTTACATTCTTACACAGTGCAGTGTTTACCTGTGCTAAGTCATGGTTACATAACTGTATCCCACTGTGCACCTGCGCTAGACAAGCAGGGTCACGTCCTCAGGTGTCCTTAGACACCGATGAGCTCTGAAGCAGTCTGAGTGGTTCCCAGGCACAGTAGATCCCTCTTGTCTGAGAAGGGTACATTCGGAGACTTGTGGGAGATGGCTGTAACCACAGATAGTACTGAACCCTGTATATTATGTTTCTTCCTCCTCTAACAAGTTTAATTTATAACTTAGGCCCAAAAGTTTGAGAAATGCTAGTCCTTTGAGAATCCAAATGTTATTTCCGCATTCTTTGTGTATGTGGTTATTTGCTTCTTAAAAAGTTTCTATTATCTTTCTTTCACTCATTAGGATATTTGTATTTACCTTACAGCTTAGAACAATTTCCTTCCGACTCAGAGTTCTAAAGGCAGGACAGGGTTCACCCAGCACTAAGATGCCACACCAACAGCGTAGGACAGAGAATAACATTACCTTCAGCCTTTTGTGATTCAGAGTTAGCATGTGCAATTCTGTTTTTAGCTTTCAAGCACACATTTTATAAACTGGATATATTTCACAATCTTGAAAATATAAATCTTTTTTTCCCTGCAGCAATAAAGTCCATAAAAAGAAAAATGTGAAGTTTAGGGAAGTCACCTAAGTGTTGAAAAGTTCAGGAGACTTTGTGCTGTCAGAAATGGATTAAAGAGAAAAACCTGAAAATTTCAGATAGAAACAAAATAAAACAAAACAGAAGGATGAAAGTAAAGAAAGCTTAAGAAACTGGCCAAGTTTTCCTGTCTGTAGGTAAGGTTGACTTAAGCAGAGCTGTCTCATGGCCGCAGGTTATGCACACCTTTCTCTAGCTGCGTGCAAGCTAAAGTAGAACTAGTATTTGTCTAAGGCTGAGTAAGAACCAGCAGCAGTTTGTCAGAACTACCAGGACACTGTCAAATCTTTAGATGATCCTTCGAATGTAACCAAAGTACTATAAACAGATTAAATGTTACTCTCGTTGCAAGGGACTTTCTGAGAGCTCAAAGCAATACTCTCTTAGCTGAACACAGATGGTAGTTAGAGGCAGGTTTGAGATTTTCTGTGACTTACTTCAAAGATAAATAACTTACAGTGTGGCTCATGAGGAATGAAGCACGTATAACTGGTGTGGTATTTAGATGTCTACATCCTACGCCCTGGAACTTACAATATACTACCTTACATGGCGAAACAAGACTTTAAAGATGTAATAGTAAGGGCTATAAAATGCAGAAGTTATCTTGGATTACCAACTAGGCTCTACCTAATCACATAGATCTTAAAAGCAGAGATTTTTTTTTCCCCCAACTGCATTCTGTGACAGGGAGATGTGATTCCTGAAAGGTCAGAGAGATGCAACATAGCTGGATTTGAAGACAGAGCAAGGAACATGAATCATGGCATGTGGGCGACGTCTGGGAGCCGGAAATGATAAGGAAACTGATTTAATTCACACTCCCCTAGTCTCCAGGAAACAAAGCTGACCTTCTAACACCTTAACTGTGGCCCAGACTGTTGTTGGTTTTTCTGCCTACAAAGCAGGGTGGTAATACATTTTTGGTTGCTCTAAACCTCTAAACTGGTGGTAATTTATTATGGTAGAAAATGACTAGCTGAAGTTAACATCCCAACACAATTTAGTGCTTTTTCTTCAAGTACACTGTAATCTGGGTTTGTAATGTGTCCGCTAAGCTAGAGAAGAAACAGGTTAGGAATTCAGAGAGCTGTGCTGCTCTTATTCTTCCACGAAGATACCATTGAAACCTATTTCTAAGCTTTTGGTTCTAGGGGTAAGTTGGGAAAGTAGTAGCTTCCTGGAGAAATCATTCTAAAACTTTGCCTTTTTTTGGGTGGATAAAAGGAAAGAAATTAGTAAGGGAAAGTTAAAAATTACTTATATCATTGTAATTACTTGGAGTAAATGTATTGCTGATATGTATTGGTTTGTTGAAAGCAACAGTTAGTACTTAAATTTTTTTTTCTTGACCAACTTTGCATGCATGTGTTTGGTAATTGGAGCAACTAATTTGAAGACAACAACATGCAATATGACAAGTGTTGTTGAATTCCTACCATTTCGTTTAGTGAAGCTCTGCCTCATTTCTAATTTTTTTATTATTTGTTATTGTCTTTCTTTGATCAATCTTGCATTCTTATATCTGGTAATCTCAGCAACTTCATTGAAGATAACACTATGTAATATAACAACCATTGTTAATTCCGATCATCTTGTTTTGAAATCTTGTACATTTTTATTTTATTTTATTTTATTTTTGTCTTCACTGTTGTTATTTTTTCTTTTTAAAATAAAAAAATAGAAGAAAAAAAATTGTGGTCATTCAAAGTCCACAGACACACAAACTTCATAGAAGAGAATGGGTCTGGTGAAATGTTAAAATGATTTTTTAATATTTTAAGCACTGATCTAATAGTTCTGTAGTTGCCAGAGAAAAATCAAGAGGGTGGGGAGAAAAAATAAGATGAAAGTTTAATAAGATGCTTAGAAAAAAATGAGAGAAGTTTCCCTTTCTTACCCTTGTGAAATTTTGTTGACTTTGGGCCAGAGATGCCGAGAGGGAGAGCAGCACATACAGATGGCAGTGGTGACTGGAAGCGCCGCAGCGAGCAAGGGCGCTGCCAAGCCGTAAAGACTTTCTCACCGGTTTCCTTTTCATGCTCTGCTTGGTACAGGGACCAGGACAGACTCAGTCATGTTCTGACTTTACACTCAGCGTTTTTATTTTGAGACCTTGTATACTTTGCCATTGAGTGTAATTTAAAGTCAATGAGTTACTTTAAATACATAGTAAGTTTACCTGGGGGTAATTTTAGGACATCCTAAGGTTTTCCTAGGAGATAGCAGCTGAGGTCAGGGGTAATGGAAGTTTAGATGAAAGAGTTTGAATTTTTAAGACATATTTACCCCTCTGAGTCCTCTCAACATTGTTCTGCTTTGTATAATCCCAGAGAAAAGGGAATGTAATTTTTGCAGAAACCTCTTAGAACAGCTCAATAACATGGGATTACTTTTTTTTTTCCTTTTATCAAACTCTCTTAGACTAACATGGGTCTTGGTAAGATGACATCCAATAGATTTGTTGAGCAGGGAGCTTAGAGCTCCCACTTTAATCACTTGTGTGCTGGTGTGTGGAATGCAGAAAGGGAGAGGGAAAGAGGTTTCTATAGGGTCTGAATTATGCTCCTAACTAGCTTTAGGTTATTTGAAAGTGAGCATTTGGAGCTACTTTGGCTTCCCTCTGCTGATGGAGAAAGAGTCAGCTAATTTAGCCATTTCCAGGGCAGAGACATCTCCATGAACCCAACCCCCCCAGCTGATGTTTGTCCACCAAGGGGTCTATTTCCTCAGTTCCTTTATTCCTCCAACAAATAACTGAGATAATTATAGGGTTGCATGGGCAGACACTGTTTCAGAGGAGCATTATATCAATTAGCACTAACCATGGTCAAATGAGTGACAAACCCATGAAAACTGGATAAAACGCTGGTGCTCTGACTTCTGAGAACAAGGTCTCAAATGCCAAAAAGATGGAAAATATGTAGCATCTCGTTAAATAGAATGTTATTACACTGTGATTTTTTTTTTCCTTTGTGACTAAACTCTGAATCAGAGCACCCAATATGTTTTACACAGGGTGCCTGTTCTTCTATAAAAACAGTGTTCCTTCCGGTGTAGGAAGAGGCTGATAAAATACAGGCAATGGGGAGATAAAGAGGGAGGTCTCTGGGAGCGCGGGGAGCGCTGCCCTTGGTTTGGACCCAGGGACATAGTACTAAACAGAAACCAGGAAGCCTGGGTCTGGCCTGCCTTCATCTAAGCTAAGGAATGAGAGAGGTACTGAATAGTTCCTTAGATAGATTTCTTATCTTGTAACATGGAGTTGTTAACACCTTCCCCAAGCACTAAAGACAATGTTAGGAATTGGAAGCAAGACTTCCAATACCGTGCCTGAGACACCGTACTTAATGAGGCCGGCTCTTTTCTGATTCTGGAAAACAACAATAATAATAATTACACAGCCTTCCCAATCCTTCCATCTGGAAAACTGTTTTTTGAAGTAATCTAAATATTTTTCTGACTTTAAAAAATACACGTGCATTCTTTTGAGACAACTGGTGGTTCAAATGCCGTGGACTGGGATGAGGACAGTTGTCCAAACAGAAGTGCAGTTGGGTGAACAAGGCTGGGAGGCAAGGGAGAATAAGGACTGTGGGGCACTCCGGAGGTAACACTGCCCCCTGCCAGGAGGACATGGGCAAGAGGTTGATTCTTGAGAAGATAAAATGGAGGACATCCTGCACAAGCTTCTCTTCCTTCGACATTTGGCTGAGCAAGCCTTGCAAACTGCAGTGGCCAGCAGCTGTTGGTTTTACTTCTTTCTTACCTGAAGGATCAATTCCTGGTTTACTTAGCATTTGCATGTTTTCAGGGAAAGGACGTTGGTATAACCCTATTAAACTGTACTGAATAAATCTAAGAGATGTGGACAACATGTTCAATGGCAAAACTGAATGAATTCAATTCGGGTGAGGATCCTTGGCACACAAAGGGAGTGCTTACAGTTCCTATTTCACTGGGCATGACAGAGGGCTGTCAGAACCGTCTGTTGCCCAATGTTAACAGTCTCAGAGTTGAAGAGAGGGTGGACATGTCTGTGCTTGCAAACACGCTCCTTAAATTCTTTTAATGAAAAACTTACGTACTTGCCTTGGCATTCCATCCTTTTATTGATTATATCTTCTTGAGAAACAAATTTCTCCTTCAGCGGGCAAAAACTTTAGATAGAACTGAAATTCATTGTAATTTTATTTTTGATATCATGCATTAATTGTAAACACTCACTGTAATGTATTTCATTTTTTTTTGTAATGTATTTCAATATGCACATGCTGTGTACACTGATAAAATTCTCCACCTCTTTTAATCACTATTTTACACTCAAATCAACTACTCACCCCCCTCAAAGTTCCATATGTGAGAGAAAACATGTAGTGTTTGTCTTTCTGTGCCTGGATTATTTCACTTAATATTTCCTTGGTCCTCTAGTTTTATCCATTTCCCTGAAAATGACAGAATTTCTTTCTTATTTATGTTTGAATAATGTTATTTTTATCTTCCTTAAAGCTCAAAAATCAATGGTACTTATTTTCTTACTTTTGCTTGGCTCCGTATTAATATTTCTTTGCAAAACATATTCAAAGTCAGATGACTGATGCAAATAGCTGTAAATTTTGGTCCAAATTGTAACCTTCAAAATTCTCTTTGGAAAATCAGTGAATTTAGTATTTTTTCCTAAATGTGGTTGTAGGGTCATCCATGGCATTCAGTCAGCCGTCATGATCTGTTTTTGTTTTACTATATTTCAGGACTCTGTGGTTAAACATCCAGTGACTTGACTTCTTGAATTTCTTTTAGCTTCGAGAAATTATTTTTAAAGAACATTTCTAGCACTAGAATAAGCATACTCAGAATGCTTAAGCAGACTTTTTGAGTTGTTTGTCTGAGATCTGATTGATCCATTCTTCTACTTAGAGCATAAATATTTCCTAGTACAATTACACCCCTGGGCCAGATATAGTTTGCTATTTGTCTTTACCTTCTGTTACCAGTAGCATCATTTTCTTAGAGTTCTGATATGTCACCTTCTTTGAATTACTTTACTATTCACTGAGAATGTTAGTGTAACTTCTACAGTACATTGGTAAAATATTTAGTGTAAATTTTAAGAACTGTTCCACTAGAACTCACAGAAAGACAAGGGGTGTAACTCCTAAGCTACAGTGGCATTGGTTTAAGTGTTTAAATTATCTGTTAACTTTAGTTCGCCCCCACCCCCACATCAAAAAGTGTTGTCTTATAGAGATCTTATTTCAATGTAAAAAACAATAAAGAAAAGGGGTCTGAGCTATAGCTCAGCCAGAAGGCCAATCTCTGGCACTCCTCTCTGCCAAAAAGGGATTGTCTTGATCAGTCAGTTAAGGCCTAGTTATGCTGAATAGCAAGGAGTCCTAAAGATCTCAGATGCTTACAACAGCAAAGGGGTCTTTCCTACTGTGTAACATGTGGAGTTTGGGTAGGTAGTAGCTCAGTTTCAGATCTTCTTTACCCTAAAGGACAAAGGGCTTAGCACAATGGTAGATGTGCTCAAAGCCTCTCAGGTTTCATTTAGTGGTGGCCCAGTGTCACTTTGGCTCATAGTCTGTGGGCTATAGCAAGTCACATGACCAGGCCAGGTACTCACTGAGTGGTATAATCCACCTGACAGGAGGGAGGAGCTGATATGGAGGGACAAGAGATAATTACCCTCCCACAGAGTCTAGTGTCATCCCTGTGAATAACCCCTCACTTGTGTATCAAGACACAAATTTACAAATATTACTGGAATGAGCATGATTTTCCATAAAACAATTTTATCAGAATTTTTATCTCTGAAGAATAAATGTCTTATTGAGATTTTAAAAACCATGTCCAAATTTATTCTAAAACTATGAACATTATTTAAATATCTTCAAGCCTTCGATTGGGTTTGATATTCAGAAATGGCTAAAATTCATTTGTGGTCAATTCTGGGAATTAGAATGGGGCACTGAATGTTTCCCCCTCCCCCACGGATGTGTTGGAACCTAAAACAAACTGAGAAAGGGTGGGGCTTTGGGAAGTGAGTCAGGCTCTGCCACATGGATGGGATTAGTGCTCCTGTGAATAGATGTAGGGAACTCGCCAGATCTTTTGCTGCCATCTTCTACCTTTTGATGACACAGCTGGAAGAAACCAGCTGTGAACCAGGAAACAGGTCTTCACCAGATACCACACCTGCTGGGTCCTTGATCTTCAATTTTGCAGCCTCTGTGGCCATGAAATAGAAATTGTTTATAAATTACCCAGTCTAAGGCAGTTTTAAAATAGCAGTACAAAGGTACTAAGACAGTTATATAATAGTGTACTAGGAAGTTAATTTCACCTAAAATCCATAATTTACATTTTCTTCTGTAGTTCATGAATACTATAGGCCATTCAAAATGGTGACTTCCAGCAATAATTTGAGCAGTTGTTCTCTAAATTAAAATACATGCATAGTATTAGGAGGTGAATGATTTAAAGGTAAAAACTCACTTGACTGCTTATACTTTAGTCAACTTGATAAAAACATACAGCAAAACCATGGGGACAATATGAATTATGGTGCATTTTGGCTATGGGTTTTTTATTCTCCATCCAAGTTTAGGGTAAATACTCAAGATTCACTGTATGATTTATGGACATGCAAGCTTAAATATGACATAGTTTGTCTTACATGAAAAACTCAAAATATAAATAAGAAGTGAAATAAAAGAGAGATAACAGGATATAGGGATATAGGTCTTTTTATTTTTTTTTTAATTTTTTTTTTAAATTTTATTTTAAAGGCAAAAGAATGGAGACATATGAACCAGAAAAGCCATAAACAATACAGAAAATACAAAGTTATACAGAATATGGTAGGGAATTAGAACTGGATGTTGTATTACATAGTTATCTTCACATTAGTTAACACAAAAACATTAAAGGAAATACCAAATTATAGATAAGATAGTAGGGAATTTGCACTGGATGCTGTATAATATAA